>RPOG01002343.1:42155-97636 GCA_008086565.1 Thalassoma bifasciatum
TTTTTTTTATTTTTTTTTTTTTTGCGTCAAACTCGCTGGCTCACGTTTGGCTCGAGATTTGACGCGATTTGACCCTCAGAAAAATAGCCCTCAATGAAAAACGAACACATTAATGTGTAAGCACACACGTGAACACACGGTAAAAATGCATAAATGCACACGTACACCCAACAGTCAAACTCACGGCGGTGGATGCTTTGGCTGAGGAATGGCCGTGACTTCTTACACGAGTCGAATTTGTTCCTCGAAACGACGGGCGACACCGAAACCTCGGCGTCGTTCCTCTCACTTAAAGCCACTCTCTTTGATTCAGTGCAATTTAAAGTGAATTCAGTAACTTTCTAACCACGCATCGGTGCTGCTGTCGTCAATCGTTGGCACGTAATGTGGACCTGCTGTAGGGTAGACCTGATGAAGAAAGCTCTTATTCTAGAAACGTCTGAATCTGACCGGTGAGCTGAGGAGGACGCCGAGAACAGAAACACACAAGGACGAACCAGAGCTAACAAGACGCTAACAGGCTAATTACGCTTAAAAATACTCTTGTACGTACTCTCTTCTGAGAATAATAACGTCAGTGATTAATAAGGGCATAAAGAGTTTGGAAACAAGCCTGGTAACAGCGTTGTTTATGAAACTTTTACGTCATTTTTTCGCCAGGGTAAAGTAAAATTGAACTATGAAGATATTTATCTGGATATTTATTGCTTTACTACTTATTCTGTGGCAGCTTTGATGTCGATAAAACCAGATCCCCATACATTAAGTCAAAGAATGAGTCCCACATGAAGAAAAGCTCGTAAATGTAGCGTCTCTTTTTTTTTTTTTTTAAAGATATTTTTTGGGCTTTTCTGCCTTTAATTGGATAGAGGAGGACAGTGGATCGGTTAGGAAAGGGGGAGAGAGTGGGGAATAACATGCAGGAAACAGGCCACAGGCGGGAATTGAACCCCGGGCCACCGGCTCGAGGGCAAACATCATGTTACGTGGCCATATCCACTAGGCCAGTGGTTCCCAACCTTTTCCAATTCAGGGCCCACTTTTAAGTCTCAAAAATTTTTCGCGGCCCACCTCTGACCATATAATTATGGGGGCTGTATAGCGCCTTGTTAGCGCTTGATTTGTAACAAAGACCCGAAATGTAAGAAAAAAATATAATAAAACCCGAAATGTGATAACTGGTCAATGATGTAACAGATGCTGAGCCCAGAAGGTAAAAGTCATTTGCCCCCGATAATAACAACTTGTTAAATGTTGGGTCAGTGATTATAGTCTTGGGATATACAACATTTGTTTAATCAAATTTCAGGGCTTTGTTAAATTTGGGGTCATGTTACATGTTGGGCTTTAACTTTCCCTCTTCAAGGACTTTTCTTATATACAAACGTTTGAACATGTTGAATATCCTTACAAATGTAACCAAGTTTTAATATCTAAACATTATTCTGTAGATTTGTATCTTAATATAGCTACCCTTCATTAAAATTCAGACTATTTTGAAAATGATTTGGCGGCCCACTTGCAATATCTTCGCGGCCCACCAGGGGGCCACGGACCACAGGTTGGGAATCACTGCACTAGGCCATCTGCGCCCCGAGTCTCGTTTGAGAAGCTGCGAAAAAAAAGAGGAAATAGTTGCAAAATGATCCTTGTCGTCTTATCGTTATGTTAGTAACCAAACTAACTTTGTGACAGTTGTGATTTCACTGCAATAAAAGTGAAGCTGACGTCTCTGTTTAGAGATAAAGCCCCTCAAAAAAAGAAGGAATTGTTAAGATTAATTTTGACCCCAAAGAAGTCAAAAGTTTTAGATTAAAAGTAAAAAATTCGACATGTCTGATGAAATCAACTTTTCATTATGATTTCTACTTTTTTTCTTAAAATTTTGACCTTTAATCAACATAAACTGCTCAAAAAAACAAAAATTGAAGGGGACACTTAAAGAAGGTAATGTAACATTGATTATATTTGTGAATTTTTACTTAATTATAGTTTGAAAAAAGATTTTCAACTGCTATATTTCATTAATTTAGATCTACAATGCGTTGTTTCAGTGTTCTTTTTATTTTTTTGAGCAGTGTCTTCTGATGTTTTATCACAAAATTTTGACTTTTGATTCATAATTCTAACTTCTTGTCTCATTATTTCAACTTTTTATCTCATCTTCAAGCTCCTAAAAGAGAGGAAATGGTTTGGTAATGACGCATTTTTTGATTGAACTAACATAACAGTGTTCCGCTAGCAACCTAGCTAACTCAACAACTGTTACGATTTATCCGCGACTAAATCAGAGCTAACTAATAAACAAGTCAAAAATGGAGGAAGCTAGCACCACTAGCTTTACTCAACATCTCCTGTTTGAAGATTTAGCTCCTAAAAAAGAGGGGAACTGGTTTCAGAATTAAGTTAGCCGTTAGCAACCAAGCTAACACTGTGACAACTACGGTTTTATGGCGACAAAAATAACGCTAACTTCAAAAAGTCCTAAATGAAGAAAAATAGCATCTGTCTTTAAAGTATACGCTGTTTCAAAAGAGAAGAGTTTGGGTTTTAAGAATCTTTGGGTCAATTAGTTGTCGTTTTGTTAGCCGCTGAGCTAAGAGAGGTTTTTGTTAGTTCGCTAGTTAGAACACTAGCTAGCTGGATAGTCGTTTTTCCCTCCTGTTAATAACTCTGTATTACTTAAAATGTACAACCTTTGGAGGGAAAATCCAGGGATGGAAACGATAAGGAGACAATTTTACAAGAGATATGTCACGTTTTAGCAGCTAGCCGCGGAAACAGTCGCGGAAACAGTCGCAGAAACAGTCGCTATGTTAGAATTTTGTTAATCAGGTGTAATTTTTGGCGATTTCTTTTTGCTGTGACCAGGCAGGGAGAATAAATTCAACAGAAAATTTGGATAGCGTGTTAGCTCGTCGTTAGCGCTAACCCCGTTTCCCTTGTGTGTATCTGTCGCTACGGCGCCGCACGGCTAACGAAGACTAACGACAAACATTTAGCTACTATGAAGAAATGGTTTAACAAATTGCTGTACAAGCCCCGGTAACATTCAGGAGAGGCTGCAGAAGAAATCAGATCGAAAAATACAAAGATTTCCAAAAAGAGCGAAAAACCACAAAAACACTGGAGAAGATCTGAAAAGCTCCGGCTGATTGGACAATCGTGGACGCGGGTGAAGGGGATGGAGGAGGCGGCGGCGGCGGCGGATGTCGGGGCGTTGTCTGGAACAACTTGTCACACTCTCACACACATTAACGAACAGTCATCCCCTCGTTAGCGCCACCACACGGCGGCCCGGAGGGGACAATTAGCACCAGTTTGAAATAAAGCTGAATCTCTTTCGCAAAAAAACTCCAACGCCTCCTCGTTTTTTTTTTTTCCCTCGCTCTCTTCTTTCTCTCTCGTCGTTTATCGTTCTCCTGAAACTTCCCTCCATCCAGAGAATTTAAAACACAAATCAGACGGAAACAGAAACCAGCATCTCACACACACACACACACACACACACACACACTCGTATGTAAGAAGTTGTTTCAGACAACAACCAGCCAGAATGACATCATCGCCCCCCTCCATCCCTCTCTCTCTCCTCCTCTTCTTCTTCTTCTTCTTCTTCCCTCTGTTTTTGGTGTTGGTTGGTTACTTCGTCAGTCTCTTAGTCGTCGTTTTAGCTCCGTCACTTCAATCCTCCGTCCATCCCGTCCGTCCTCTTCTCTCCTCGTGTGTTTTCTTCTGCCTTTTTGTTTGTTTGTTTGTCGCTTTTGGCACTCTGCTTCACCCCTGACTGGATTACATAAACTGCATCTACAGAATAAAAACAAAAACAAAGACGAAGATGGAAACAAGTTATTTATTTGGCGTAATAATTGAACATTCATTCAAAGAAAAGAAGTGAAACAGCTTTGAGTGAAACAAGAAAATGTAAACTTTTAAATCCTCCTCTGTTATTTCTTTTTGAATAACTGAATATTTAACACCTCAATATTTAAACATTCACTGATCTGGTTTTTCTTTACATCCAGTTAAAAGAAATGAAAATGAAAACTTGGATTTGTTGAGATTTTTTTTCTTTTTGGCCTCTATTATGACAAAATACTGCAGTTAGGAGTCAAAATTATATAATACTGATTTGGACTTTTTATCTTTGTCTTCATCCTCTTATCCAAAAATTTTAACTTAATTAGAAAAATTGACTTTGTATCATAATTCCAAACTTCTATCGCAAGTTTTTTTAAATATTTCATCCAATAATTTTGACTTTCAATGACAAATTCCTGACTTTTTATCTCATTGAATGGACTTGAAGTCTATTTATTTAATCTTTTTGTCACAAAAATTTGACTTTTGAGGCCAAATTTTAACTTTCAATTAATCATTTTGACCTTTTATCTCTTAATTTTGACTTTCTATCTTGCATTTTTATCTTAAAATTTGAACATCGTCTCAAACTTTGCCCTTTTTATTTTAATTAATTGGACATTTCTTGAAATTACATCATTTTATCCCAAAATTTTGACCTTAAATTTTAAAGTTTTGACCTTTTATCTCAAGATTTCAACCTTTCATTTTAAATTTTCTATTTTTTACCTCATTATTTCAACTTTTCATCCAAAAATTTTGACATTGTATCTCATAATTTGACTTTTTTTCCCTCAAAGTTTGACCTTTACCTCCAAATTCGACTCTTTGTTTCAAAGTTTTGACTATTTGTTTTTAAAATCTGACATATCGTCTCATTATTTCAACTTGTTATCTCAAAATGTTGTATTTGTATTGGCAAAAAAAAAAAAAAAAAAAATATATATATATATATATATATATATATATATATACACCACTGTGTCATTTTTTCTTTTTTAAATATTGGCTTCTATGATCGATTTTTTTAGAGTCACTCTTTAGTAAGTTAGAAAATATACAATTATTATGTTGAACCTTGTTTGGTTTTGCTTGGAACCACTTGTCAGGAGAAATTTGAATTTTTCTGTAACATCAGATTCAAAAGTTTTGATGAAGCAAAAGTCAAAGTGACCTGAGCTCGACTCTAAAGCCTGATACCAAGTTGTTTAGATGCATCAATATTTATAGAAAAAGACAAAAGTAAGATCATAGATTTTAAAGAATGTGTCTGTATAATGAAAGTAATTGTAATTTTGTTTCAGGACTTTTGTTTTAGGACGTGTGTGGTGCACTGACCTGGGCTCCGGGCATGGGTGCGAAGGGGTTGGTGGGTCTGAGGACAGGCTGGTTGTACATCATTGGCTGTGGAGCCATCACTGGTACCCCCCCCATCTGACCCATCTGGGGAGGGACCTGAACCAGGACACAGAGACAAACAAGAGAATATTTAATGCTCAGTCTGTAACTGTTTATTTAATAACCTCTGTCCCCTTTACTTTCTTACTGCTGTATCACATTAAGAGCTACAGTAACATCACATTTCCCCCTGAGATTAAAAGTTTTCTGATAAATCTATTATTTTTCTGATTAAATTTATCTTATTTATGGGGAACTTTTCGATACTGCATCAAACAGATGGCTCAGCGTTTCAGCATTCAGCATTTGCTGCAAGGAAATCCATAGCTCAGAAATATCGGAGAATTTCAGGGTTTCGCTGCCATCAACAGAAATGAATTCTCCAAAAATTTCTAATAAATTTTGTCTCTGAAATGTTCTGTTTTCTAAAAACAACTTGATTTAAAAACATTGTATAACACATTTTTTCATGCATGTCTGCGTACCAACCAAAATATTAAACATACAGGGGACGCTCAAACAACACATCTTAGATCTCAATTAATAAAATGTTGCAGTTGAAAATCTTTTTTCAAAATATAACAGAGAACAAAATGATGCAAAAAATTATCAGCGTACATCAAAATTATTGAACAGGTTGTTTTCACATGAGTGTGATATACTTGGGGTTACATTAGTGTTCCCTTTGTTTTTTTGAGCAGTTTATATTTAAATAGAGATAAAATAAATTCCTGGAAGTTTTTTGAACACACTTTTGATTAACCTCCCTGTTGCAGATTTAGCATCTTTCTGTTTTTAACTCCAGAAAAGTGAGTGATAAGAAAATGTGTAACAGTTTCTGCAGACTCACCATTCCATACACAGGCACTTGCGGTGTGGTCATGGGAAAAGCCATGGGAGCTGGAGCCTGCGAGGAAAAGAAATTAACGTTAAAGCAGAAAAAAAAAACACGTATCAGCCCAACAAACATGAGTCTGTTTACGTGGAGAGAGAAAATCCAAATATCTCTGCGTCTGAGTGAGTTAAACCTGACCGAGTCTGATGAAGGAAGCCCAGAGTGTGATGGAGGCTGCGTTTAATGCTGATAAAGTGTGTGAACATTAGGAGCGCAGCGGCTCAGCGTGCAGCAGAGGTACTTAGCGGCGTCCCGCTGGGCGCCGTCGTTTAGAAGAGGAGGCTCAGCGGGTCGGCGTTCAGACCTGCTCACTCCACAAATCAAATCCACGCTTCAGATTCAACCTGACAAAACTGTTTGCTGCTGTTTACAACAAACGTGCGTCCTCTAGAAAGAAACACGGCGCATTTCTGCTGCACGCGTCTGCGATTTACAAGCAGCGCTTCGGTCAGTGAACGCCACGCAGGGAAAGCAGATCAATCTGAAACATGAACGAGTGATGAGTCAGAGAAAAGGCTGATTTTTTTCACTAAGTCAAGTCACTACATGAAGCTGAAATATTGAGATACAAGTCAAAGCTCTGAACTGAAAAAGACAAAATTTGAAAAAAAAGATGAATTATTTTCTGATGAAATGTCATATTTTTGAGATGAGAAGTTGGAATTTTGGGATAAAAAGTCCAAGAAACGTGATAAAAACCTACATTTTGAGATACAGAGTTGAAATTTTGGGGAAAAATTTTGAGACCAAGAGTCACAATTGTAAGATAAATGTCAAAATTTGGAGATAAAAAGATAAATAATGAATAGAAAGTCAAAATTCTGAGTTGAAAAAAATTCTGCGATAAAAAGGAGATTTTTGGATTTAAAGTCAAAATTCTGAGGTAAGAAGTTGAAATGAAAGTAGTTGAGGTAGATGTGGAAATTTTGAGAAAGAAAAGTTTAAATTATGAGATATAAAGTCAAAATTCTGGGATGATGTGTCAAAATTATACAACAAAATTTCATAATCATGAAAAAAAGTAAACATTTTTGAAAGAAATGACAATGTTATGAGACAAAAATTAAAATTATGAGATAAACTATTTTGAGGTTGACAGTCAAAATCCTGAGATAAAGTCTCAAAATTTTGCAATAAAATTTCATAATTGAGGGAAAAAAGTAAGATATTAGAGATAAAGCGTCAATGTCATGAGTTCAAAAGTTTAACTTACAAAAGTTTAGGCGTAAAAGTATAAAACTCTGAGATTGAGTCTCAAATTAAGCAATAAAATATCATAATTGTAAGAAAAAAGTAAAATTTTTGAGATGACAATGTCAAACTTAGGAGGTAATTAGTCTAATTTTGTGATAAAGAGACAAAAATCTGAGATAATGTCATAATTTTGCAGTAAAAAGTGAGAAAAAATTCAACATTTTTTGATAAAATGTTGAAGTTATAAGGTCAAAATTTTAAATTTTGAGTTAAAAATTACAAAAATTTCAGGCAAAAAGTCAATAATTTTGAGATACAGTCTCAATATTTTGGAATAAAATATCAAAAAACTTAGAAAAAGTAAAAATTTCTAGATGGAAAAACTCAACCTTTGAAGGTTATTAGTTTAATTTTAATGGTAAAGAGAGAAAATTCTGAGATAGTGTCGAAATTTGACAGTAAAATTAGGGGAAAAAAGTCAAAATTTTTAGATAAAATGTTGAAGTAGTGAGACCAAAAGACTTATTTTCAGCCAAAAGGTCAAAAATGTTGAGGAAAAAAAGCCAAAGTTTGGAGGTAAACAGTTTAAATTTTGTGATAAAAAAAACAGGTTGGATTCTGGTTGTAATGTGTTTGTGTCACCACATGGGGGCTCTGAACCATTCAACCGTTTATTTTTGAAAACTAGAAGAAGAAAACTGTGAGAATATGAAAAAACAAACTATCAGAGTTTGTGGTTTTTAATAAAAGTGTGAAACAGAAAGAAAGAGAAGGTGAGTGAAGAATGGTTGAAGAGTCCTGTTCAGGCTTAAAAACGCTCGTCTCTACTTAAGAGCTGATCATCGTGACTAATCTGGCATCGGCTGCTAATGCCTTAAAGCCTGCAGGTACGAGGCTGTGATCACGAGCATCGATCACCTGGATTTCAGAGCGAGAAGCTGCCAATGAGAAGAGGAAAAAAGAGCCAGAAGGCTTCGATTTCTCCACTCGAGGGTTTGAGGGTTTGACTTTGTGAAATCTGCTCTGAATCTTTCTTTAAGTAAACAAACCTGTGAAGTTCATCCTTTAATTTTAAAGACTTTTCCATCCATGTGTAAGTGTGTGTTTGTGTTTTTCTCCTCCATGAGTCTTTTTTGGTGTCTCTCGACCTGCGTGTTGCTGCTGTAAAGGTTAAATAAGTGAAACATCTTTGCAGGATTTTTCTGGCCGACATTTTAAAGCGGAGCAGAGCGTCGCCGTCTTTCCCTCCTGGCGAGAATCTGTGATGTACTTATCATTCCTGCAGCGTGACACCTCTGCTACCTGTGATGTCTCCTATATCACCGCTTTCCTTTTAACGGCTTATGGAGGTCGTTTACGGACAAAAAGGGAGTCGACGATTTCATCTCCGAGCTGTTTTTCTTCACTTCTTCGCTCGACAAACACGATTTGACTTCTGACTTTTTCTGACGGAACAATGAATTCATGCTTTTGGTTTTTATGCTGCAAAATTAATCTTGTGAAATGTCACCAAAACTGGACGTTAAGGACACGACGCTTTAATTAAACAACAGCTTCTTTGGTTTTATGTGTCAAGATTCCCAACCTGTGGGTCGTGGCCCCCTGGTGGGCCGCGGCATTACTGCAAATGGGCCGCCAAAAAATTTCCAAAATAGTGTGATCTTAGCGGAGGGTAATTAAATAAATAAAGATCAAGGGATGGAAACAAGATCTCAAGAAGATCTTGACAACACATTTACAAGATTTTTAATAGTGTCATAAAAGATCTTCAGAAATAATGATTTTGTCTTCTCAAGATCTTGACAGGATATGAACAAGATACTCGCCAGATCTTAAGATTTTCATGAGAACATCACAAGATCGTCATAGGGTATAAACAAGATTGTCACAAGATCTTTGACCAAGATAGTTGCAAGATCTTAAGATTTTCTTGAGAACTTCACAGGATTTTCACAGGATACAAGAAAAATCTTCATGACATCTTCACCAGGTTTAAACAAGATATGAACAAGATACTCACAAGATCTTAAGATTGTCATGAGAACTTCACTAGATCGACAAAGGCCATAAGAAAGCTTTGAACAAGATACTAGCAAAATCTTAATTGAATTTTCATGAAAACTTTACAAGATTGGCACAAAATATTAACAAAATCTTCATGAGATCTTGACATGATACGAACAAGATAATCGCAAGGATTTTCATGAGAAATTCACAAGATTGTCACAGGATATAAACAAGATTGTCATGAGATCTTGATAAGCTATAAAGAAGATACCTGCAAAATCTTCACAAAATTTTCATGACAACTTCACAAGATCATCACAGGGTATGAACAAGATGTTCATGAGATCTTGACAAGATATGAACAAGGTAATTGCAAGATTTTAAGAACATAATGAGAAGTCCACAACATCGTCACGGCATATTGACAAGATATGATCAAGATACTCGCAAGATATTGACAAGATGCACCGGATATAAACTAGAGCCCCATGAGATCTTGACAAGCTATGAACAAGATACTTGCAAAATCTTTGGACTTCTAAGAGACCCTCATAAGATTGTCACAGGATAAAAATAAGATTGTCACGAGATCTTGACAAGACATGAACAAGATGCTCGCAAGATCTTAACAAGATTGTCACAGGATATAAACAAGATTGTCATGAGATCTTCACAAGACATGAACAAGATAATCGCAAGATCACAAGATTTTCATGAGAAATTCACATGATTGTCAACGGATATAAACAAGATCTAGACAAGATACTCGCAACAGGATACAAACAAGATCTTCACAAGATCTAGAAAAGGTACGACCAAGTTAAACGCAAGATCATAAGATTTTCATGAGAAATTCACAGGATTTTCAACGGATATAAACAAGATGTAGACAAGATACTCGCAACAGGATAAAACAGGATCTTCACAAGATCTAGACAAGGTATGACCAAGATAAACGCAAGATCTTAAGATTTTCATGAGATCTTCAAGAGATATGAACAAGATACTTCCAAGATCTTAAGATATTACAAAATCTCAAGTTTTTCAGGAGATTTTTACAAGTTAAAAACAAGATTTTAACCAAGGCCTTGAACCTAAAAATGGTGGAAATTGGATATTTCTTTAAAAGAATTCATTCTTTTTTTTTCCAATCAGGTAATTTGTTGTTTTATTGTCTCTTTATTCAGAAACTGGACGTAGCGGTGACATATTTTGAAGAGTAAAGGTTAAAAATCTGAACTCAAACGGTTTTGCTTTATCATTTTTATAAACATTCTTCTGTTATTAAATGTAAAAAGTTCACTTGTACGACATTTATGTTTATTCCTCCAGATTTCCAGGATGGATTTTCAGAAAACAAACGACGAACATCCTGATTTCAGGAAGAACTTTAGAGTGAAAGTAGAATCTGTTGGTTCCTGGTGTCGTTGACTCTGCGATTATATAACGGAGAGAACAGATCAGCAGCCAGAGGCTCAAAGGTGAGCGGCTATTTGAGGAAACTGTGTAAGAACAAACATCACAACAAGTTTCTCCAAAAACCAACACAGGAAACAGACAGAGAGAGAGAGAGAGAGAGAGAGAGAGAGAGGTGACAGACAGACGGAGAGAAAGAGAGAGAAAAGAGGAGTGAACAGGTATAAAGTACTTACATAACTAGTATAGAACATTCCATTCTGCATCAGGACGCAACGAGGGAAGAAGACAGAAAAAAACAGAAGAAGAAGAAGAAGAGACAGGAGAGAGAGAGGAGACGGTGAGAGGAAGTGACAAAACGAGACGGATTCAAGAAAACGAGGAGATGATGAAAGAGGGGAGCAAAAAGATGGGTGAGGCGGAGGTGAAACGGAGAAAAGAAACAGCAGGAGGGAGGAAGAAAGTGAGAGGAAAGTTCAGAAAACAGGATGACAAAGGAGAGGGAAGGAAGACGAGAGGATGACGGTGCAAAAACAGATGTTAGAAGAGGGGATGACAGGAAAGAGAGAGAGAGAAAGAAAGAGATATTTGGGGAAAGGGAGGAAGAGAGGAAGCGGAGGGTTAGTGACAGTTTGTCCTCGTCAGCGTTTGTCCAGAGATCAGGACGACAATCAGGAGCTGCCAAGATCAGCACACACACACACACACACACACACACACACACATGCACACACACACATGCACAGGCAGCAAAATCTGCACCACATCAATACACTCACATAAACTTCCGTCTGCAGCTGAAGATGAAAAGAAACAAACGTCTCATGCAAAACATTCACCGACTGTTCGAGTTCATGTCGTGTGTCTGAAATAAATTAGACTCCAATAAATTCTAATATTTTCAAAAACTCACTTTCTTTCCTTTGTAGCTACAGTTATTTAAATCTATTTCTAATGGATAGTTAAACTTAAGACACAGAACTTAAGCTTTAGTCTGAAACCCACTAATGTAAACTTAACTCTGTCTCCATGGTAACGCTTTGTCTTCATTAAAAAGTTTTGTTTTCCCAGGGGTTCAAATTTATGTTGGGACTAAAAAAAATTAAAGGTTCTGTCCCTGCAGGATGTTCCACTGAGATTTGAGGGGTTTTGCAGGTTTTGTATGGTAGCCCTGAAATGCAAAATGGTACAAAGAAAAGAAACATAACAACAGGAGGAGAAAACACAAACAAACAACAACAAAAAAAAAGAAAACAAAACCAAAAGAAAAAAAAAACCCCACACCATAAGAAATCACAAAAAAAAAAAATCATACCTGAAAATATGAATAAGAAAACAAAAAAAGCACACAATAAAGAAAATATAAGAACACACAAAAAGGAAACAAAACACACAAATAAAANACAAAAAAAAAAAAAAAAAAAAAAAAAAAAAAAAAAAAAAAACAAAAAAAAAAAAAAAAAAAAAAAAAAAAAAAAAAAAAAAAAAAAAAAAAAACAAAAAAAAAAAAAAAAAAAAAAAAAAAAAAAAAAAAAAAAAAAAAAAAAAACAAAAAAAAAAAAAAAAAAAAAAAAAAAAAAAAAAAAAAAAAAAAAAAAAAACACACAAAAGGAAACAAAAACCAAACAGGAAAAACAAAAAACACAGATAGGTTTAAAAAGTTGTGTAAAAAAAAAAAACACGCACATAAAATCACACACCAAAACAAAAAAGAAATTACTAAAAAGATACAAAACAGAAACAAACAAACAAAACAAAAGACACCAAAAACGGAAAAAAAAGAAAATTTCGGCAAATATGATAAAAAGGAATCACATTTGTTTTCATGTGGTGTTTTCTATTCAATTTTGTTTTCTTTGATTCAATGTTTTTTTTAATCTATTAATGTGTTTTTTTGCACTTCAGGGCCACTGTACCTATGTTTCCATGACTACACCACCCACAGACACTTAACTGGAAACTGAAACACTCACATAAACGTTAATATTAACGAACCAGAGATGGAAAAAACAAACATTTTCATGCATGTGATTGGAAGTGAAAAACTTAGACACTTTATTGTGTCAGCAAAAAGTCTGCAAGTTTCATTCAAGTTAATTTTATCGGTTAGTAATAAAGAAAAGTTTGATTAATTATTTAAATAACATTTTTTATGAAGCATTAATGATGTTTTAGGACGTTTTGAGGAACTTTCAGACACTTTGCTGCATCTTTAACTGGGCATTTCCACCCATGTGTGTGTGTGTGTGTGTGTGTGTGTGTGTGTTTCCTCACCACGTGTTGTACAGGCATGGGCTGGGGGGCCATGGGCGCGGGCCCCCACTGTGTGGTGGACATGGTCTTGTTCTGCCAGTTCTGCCCCCCCGTCAGCTTCTTCTCCCCGGGCTGGTTCCACTGCATCTCCGGCCTGAAAAATAAACAGAAACAGAAAATAAAAAAAAAGAAAAGAAGAATAAACGCTGTCAGGACTTTTTCCTCGTCTCCTGACCTGAAGCTAATCTCCTCAAACCAACAACAACCACGAGTGAATCCCCACAGGGTGGAAATAAAAATGCAGATTTTCTGTTTTTACTTGTAGATTCTTCTTCCTGAGAAACTTGTTATTCTGAGCGAAGGTGCGTCATGAATTTTAAAGAGAAGAAAAATCTAAAATGAGGCAGAAAATGAAGCTTTTTTCTCACAAACCTGAGCAGAAAAGAAAACATTTAATATTTATAATTAATCAGTTTTTGACTCTCTCTCTCTCTCTGCAGACGTGAGAGAAAACGTTTGTGTTTGAAGGTTTCATCAGACTTACTTCTTGGCGGGGGTCCCACCAAACTGCAGATCTGAGGAGGAACAGAAAAAAATACAGATTCAGGGTTGAATTAAAAATAAAGAAGCAGGTGTTTCAGCCTCAGATACTGTGAGTTTTCTTACTGAACTAAAACAAGTCAAAGATGCTCAAATCCACAGTGACCAAACGTCCTCTTCTGTTTGGAAACGTCCTTTTTTCTTGGTTGTAAAATTATGGACGATTTTATAAAACTCCCCAAAATGTTTTTGTCAGCTTGTTCTACAGAACTTTGACATTGATAACAAAACAAAACTGCACAGAATTACTGACATTATTCTGATGCACCAACCTTAAAGTCAAAAGTTGGAGATAAAAAGTTGAAACTTTGAATTGAAAAAGTCAAATTCGTGAGCAAATGATATCAAAACTATGAGATAACGAGTCAAAATTTTGAGATTGTTCAGTCAAAGTAATGTGAAAAAACTCAAAAATTTGAGAAAGTTAAACTCAAAAGATAAAAAGAAAAAAAAATTGAAATTGAAAAGTGACAGAAATAAGGAAAAAAGTCGAGGTTTTTTGATGAAAAGTCAATTAATGAGAGAAGTTGAAATCTGAGACTAAAAGTTATAAGAAAAAATTGAGATTGTGTAGTTAAATAAAATCTGGGAAAAAGGCAAAATTTTGAGATCAATGTCAAAATTGCAAAAGTAAAAGTCAAGATTTTGAAATGGAAAGTCAACTTAAAAGATAAGTCAAAGATTTGACATTAAAAAGTCGGAATATTGAGATGAAAAGTCAAAGCTAAGTTGAAAAACTCAAAAATTTGGAAAAGTTAAAATCATAAGACAAAAATCAAAAATTTTGTGATTGCACAGTGAGAGAAATGAGGAAAAAACCCCAAAATTTCAAGATATTAATTTGAGATTTTTAGGTGAAAAGTCAGAATTCTGAGATAAAACATCAAATAATGAGATAACTTAAAAATGTTGGGGTTGTAAAGTCTTAGTTTTGAGATTATACAGTCAAAGTTATGAATTTGTCAAAATTTTACGGAAAAACGTCCAAAATTCTGAAACAATAAAGGTAAAATTTTGAGCTTATTAATTGAAAATAATGAGATAAACAGTTAAAATTTCATATAAAAAAAATAGAAAATTTAGTTTTTATCTTGTACATTTGACTGTTTACCTCAAAATGTTTCCTTCAAACAGCAAAGGAAAGACAAAAGTGTCCAGAGTTTTAAATCTTACTTTTCTAACTTGGACTTTTTTCTTTCACTGAAGCTTTAACAACAGTTTCTTTCAGACACATTTTGCCGTACATGTGTGTGTGTGTGTGTGTGTGTGTGTGTGTGTGTGTGTGTGTGTGTGTGTGTGTGTGTGTGTGTGTGTGTGTGTGTGTGTGTGGAGACTCACTGCCCACGAGGTTGGCCAGAGAGGAGTCAAGGTCGTTGGCTAGCAGCTTTCCTCCGTGATGAATGGCCATTTGAGGAGGAGGAGGAGGTGCAGAGTGTGTGGGAATCGTAGGCTTCAACAAGTCACCGAGAGCATCGAAACCTGAGGAGAAAATCGACGTGAGCAAAACCGTCAAACTCTTTCAGATAAATCAACTACACTCGGAAAAGACGGTCGAATCTTCAACATGTTAGTTCACAAACACAGACAGAGAGGAAACAAGACAGAATCTAAGAAGATTCAGGCGAAGAATGAGCTGAGAAGTTGAGTTGATTTAAAGCTGCTGAAAGTAAGAAATCATTAAAAGAGTTTGGAGAAACTTCTTTACACTTTTTTAAAACCAGAAACAGGACAGGACAGCGTGATGTGAACCCAATTTTTCATGTTAACGCTGGATTCAAAACACCACTTTTTTCTGCACAAACGACTTCTACAAACTGTTTCTCTGACCCAAAAACTGAAAAAAACTGCCAGATTCTCAATTTTTCTACGTTACCTGGATCTGTCACAAGGAACAGACACAAAATTCAATTAGTGGAATTTTGCCAATCTGGAGAGTAAGCTGCAGAGAAAAAACTTGACTTACAAGAAAAAAACGGACTCAATTTTAGAATCAGCATGCCTAACTCGACAGATTTTTTTTTTCACAAATTGTTCCCCAGTGTAATGGTATTGATATTAATAAAATTTTCTTAATACCCATCCTTAGTCTTCACCGAACCTTTGGTCGAGCTCGGGCCTAAAAATCCATCCACGACATTTTTGGCGAGCCAGCCAGCACACAAACCAAGAAGATCCAACATAAATCTACTTTTTCTTTTCTTTAAATTAAAAAAAAACTAAAGATTGAGGTCAAAGGGAATTTTTAAGTAAATCTACCACCACATTTGGGTTCGGGTTTTCAAACAATGGCTAAAGAATCAGCATGCCCATTTTTGTTGTAACTGCCGTTAAAATGCAATGTAACTTGTTCCCCAGTGTTATGATATTAGTATCAATAAACTTCTGAGTCCTCACCTACCATTTGGTCGAGCTCAGGCCTAAAAATTCAACCACAACTTATTTGGCAAGCCAGCCAGCTGACAAACCGAGAACATCCAGCATAATCCACTTTTTCCGCTTCTTCAAATTCAAAACAAAAAAAAAACGCATGCCAATTTTCGTTGTAACCGGCAAAAAAATCTAACTCAACAGATTTTTTTTTTCTTAATTGTTCCCCAGTGTTATGGTATTGGTATCAATAAAATTTTATCAACAACCATCCCTAGTCCTCACCAAACCCTCAAATTGAAATTCGGGCTTAAAAATCCAACCACGACATTTTCAGCGAGCCAGCCCGTAGATAAAACAAGAAGATCCAGCATAATTCTGTTTTTTTTTCTTCTTCAAATTCAAAAACTAAAAAATCAGCATGTCCATTTAGGTTGTAACTGGCATAAAAATCAAACAGAAAGTGAACAGATTTGTTTTTTCAAATTGTTTCACAGTGTTACTTGGTCAAACTCGGTCTTAAAAATCCATCCACGACATTTCTGGCGAGCCAGCCAGCACACAAACCAAGAAGATCCAGCATAAATCTATTTTTTCACTTCTTTAGATTAAAAAAAACTAAAGATTGAGGTCAGAGCGAATTTTTAAGTAAATCTATGAGCTTGTTTTTAATAGAGCACATTTGAGTTTGAGTTTTCAAACAATGGCTAGAAAAATCAGCTCGTTGTAACCAGCATGAAAATTGTTTCATCAATATCCATCTTGACGTCCCCACCACGAAAATCCAACCACGACATTTTTGGCGAGCCAGCCAGCAGACAAACCACGGAGATACAGCATAAATCTGATTTTTTGCTTCTTCGATTTCAAAAACTAAAGATAAAGTAAACCGAGGACTTTGTTTTTAAATAGAGCTTATCTGAGTTTGGGTTTTTAAACAATAGATAAGTAAATTTGAGACTTTTTTTCAAAGAAATGGCTCATTTTTCATTTGTACGTAAACTGTATTTCTGTGACATTAATAAAGAAAGGCGGAAGAAATAAGAGGAGGCTCTTTCTTTGTGTGTCAAATGTCAAACTCAGCATTTCTGTCTCTGAAATATTGCTGAGTTTGACATCGATAATGTGAATCTTAATTTTGTGCCTCGCAGCACTTGTTCTAAAAACGACTGATTTATGTGTTTGCAGGCGTCATGTGATCACTTTACGACGTGTGTGTGTGTGTGCGTGTGGGTGTGAAAACTATTTTTGCATGCCTCGAAGGTGCGAATGACAACCATTTCCTGTTTCTTTTTCTAAGTAAAGTGCTTATGTTCACAACTTCACATGTTGAAAATCATCCTGCTAATGGTTCAGTTTTACTCTGCAGAAGAAACGTGAAGGTGTGAAGATATTTAGTGTTTTCATCGACTCTTACGGTGCATTGTTTTGACTTTTATGCACCGTGTTTGGAGACAAGAAGCAGGAATAAAATACAAAACTGACTCCTGTAAACATACTCTGTGTTTCTGTAACAAAACAGAGCAGGAGGAAAAGCAGAAAAAAGGAAGAGAAGCAGCTGATGGTGGGAAAAAAAGAGGGCGGAATAATATTTAGTTAGGAAGCGGAGTGCAGGTCTGACAGCGCTGCTGACACAAGAGATTCAGAAAACACTTTTCCTGCTAGCCAAGCAGATGAGAGAGAGAGAGAAACCAGCCAGAGGAGGAAACAAAAAGAAAGAAAAGAGAGAGAAAAGAGTGATTTCGACCACGCTTTAACAAAAGACGTGAGCGACGTGGGTGATTTTATGTTTCTTAACCCTGCACGTCAGTAAATCCCTCTGAATTAAACTGAGATAAAAAGCTGGAGGAGAAAACACGAAGAAGGAAACAGGAGTGCAGAGTTGTATCGAACAGGGAGGATAACGCCATCAGGATCTGACAGTCGATAGAGTTTAAGATCAAAGAGGAGGAAAAGGAGTAAATCCATGATGAGGGTTCAATTCCAAAAAAACAGGAGAGGAGTCAGTTTTTGCTAAATAAGCCCAACGTTTAGAGAGGTTGGATTATCTAAAGCCTTTTTTTTTCAGACGTTAAAGCTGCTGGATTCATTTATTGGTTCAGTTAAAGGTTTTTTCCTCTGACCTTCACAGATGTTGAATTCTTTGTTAACCTACGCTGCTCTGAAAACATTATCGTACACTCATATGAACCTGATGTTTTCAGGTTATGCGACATTAAACTCACTAAACTGCCCCAATATTTGAAGAGTTACGGTAATAAGAACAGCTTGCATCATTGTAATGTCACCGTAAAACTTCTTTTCTTCTTTAAAGGAGCAGTGAGGACTTTCTGGGCAAGCTAGCTTCAGCACTCATTATCAAGACTACACTTCCCAGAAGCCTTTGCTCCCCACAGTCATGATGAGCCCAGGGAGAGTTTCAGTTTGATTTGGGAAAATGAATCGGGATCATGGAGATGTTTTAGCCTTTATTTCCTGACTTAGCCATTAGCCCGTGGTTTAACTTTTAGCTTGTGTTTTAGCCTTTACCTGCTGTTTTAGCCTTTAGCAACTGTTTAATCTTTTATCTCCTGTTTTATCCTTTAGCTCCTGTTTTAGCCTTAAGCTCCTGTTTTAGCCATTAGCTCTTGTTTCAGTCTTTAGTTCTTGTTTTAGCCTTTAGCACCTGTTTAAGCCTTTAGCTTGTGTTTCAGCCTTTAGCTCTTGTTTCAGCTTGTAGCTCTTGTTTTAGCCTTTAGCTCTTGTTTTAGCCTTTACCTCCTGTTTTAGCCTTTACCTCCTGTTTTAGCCTTTAGCTCTTGTTTTAGCCTTAGCTCTTGTTTTAACCTATAGCTCCTGTTTTAGCCTTTAGCTCCTGTTTTAGCCCTCAGCTCTTCTTTTAGCCTTTAGCTCCTGTTTTAGCCTTTAGCTCCTGTTTTAGCCTTTAGATCCTGTTTAGGTCTTTAGTTCTTGTTTTAGCCTTTAGCTCTTGTTTTAACCTTTAGCTCTTGTTTCAGCCTTTAGCTCTTGTTTTAGCCTTTAGCTCATGTATTAGCCTTTAGAGGTTTTTACATACATTGGCAGATTTTCAAACCTCTACATGTCGTATTAATCCATGAACCTAAAAACAGAACATGATTTCCATGAGTGCCATAAAGTGAAGGCCCTCAAACACTAAGGTTTGTCCTTAACTCCACCCCTGACCAATCAGAGTGAAGGGGATGTGTCTTAAAGAGACAGCAGCTTGGATGAAAACTGCGGATCTTCTTAAACACCAGAGAAACCAGGTAAAAAAAGAATCAAGAAGTTATTTACAAACTGAAAGCACAGAATGTGTAAAAATACAAACGGTTCCTAAATTTCTCATTTCACTGAAACCAAAGCGGAAATTTATTCCAGGAAAGTTGTCAAAAGTAATTCCATCAACTGCCAGAAAATGAAAGTGAATTCCCCTGATGAGGAGTGAAATCAGAGTTTATCAACATGAATTACCTTTAAGAAAAGAAGCTTTATATAAAAAAGGAGAAACTTGACTTTAACTCTCTGATCTTTAAAAGCGAAATATGAGCTGAAAAAACATCAGATAAAGAAAAGAAAGAGTGGAGGAGGAAGAGGAGGAGGAGGGAGCAGATGGAAAGGAGTTGCCTGGGTGATTCTTGTCTTGTGAAGTGTGATGGAGAGACGATGAGGCAGATAGAGAGAGAGAGAGAAAGAGAGAGAGAGATGAAACAAACAGAGAAAGGAGGAGGAGGTGGGAACAGTGTGAAGAGCAACAAACAGAAAGAGACAAACAGAGACGGACAGATGGGACGGAGATATGACAGACGAGGTGCGAGCAGATGTGGACGCGCTCAGAAACAAACGCCTCACATGTGGAAACACACACGCCAACACACTCACACACACACACACACACACACACAGGTTTCTCTGACGCGCTGCCAGTGCTCCAGATGGTGAGCTGGTAGTTGTAGTGGCAGCTTCGACACACAGGAACTATTAATAGACAGAAGTTGTTGCGCCCAGAGCCAGAGCCAGGCGGCACACCAGAGCCTCCAACTGTTCCAGCCTCGGGAGCAGAGCGGGAAACGGAGACGGGTTAAACAAGATTAGAGCGAGAAAACCAGCGGGCCCTGAACGCAATCTGCACTCTGACTCCTTAAACATTGACTCTATCTGACAAATGTTTGAGGAAGAACTGCTACAGCTGAGCAAACGCAGCTTTTAATCTGCGCCGTGATGATAAAGTGACAGGAAAACGTCACGAGGATCTTCAGACGTCTTCAGATCGATAACCTGCTGATTAAATATGCAACACTTACGCTGATGATTTAAGTGTTTTAAATTCCTGCCTCATAATCAAATGGTGAAAACCAACCAGAATTTCTTTCTTTGTACTTTTCTGCCTCATGGAGCGTGAAGATGATGAGTCAGTGAGCTTCCAGCCCGTTAAAAGAGAAAAGATACAGACAATGATAGGATCTATAACAAACAAACGCAAAAAAAAACTCAGCTTCTGACAAAACTAAGGCACTGGTTTACAGAAAGAAGGATCTGAAGGGCTGATATGTGTAAATAAAAAGAAGTATTTGAAAATAAAATGCAGAAAAATGCAAAGAAATACTCAAACAAATGCCAAAAAATTAAGTAAAGCTGATCCAAAACAAGTTAATAAGAGGTAAAAATATGGTAAGGATAACAAAATATTAAATGCTGCTTAAAAATATGTTTAAAGATGACAAACAAGTAAATACAATCCAAACAAGAGGTCAAAATATCCCAAATCAGGAAACAAAGCACTTAAAAACAAGATACTTAAGATAAATCAAAGCAAAACAATTTAAAAAAATCTAAGTTTTCATGAAATTTGTTGTAAAAAGTACCAACACAAGTTACCAAAATACACTAGAGCTTCAAAATGTTGAAAAAAATATTCAAACAAGATTCCTTGATATATAAGACCAAGATACAACAAATTTAAATTTAGGAAAATCAAAAAATTTAACACAATACCAAAATGAAATACTACAAAAGTTTCAAAACAAGATGCCAAACTACGTCAACAGAGGCCACAGGAGATTTATGTAAGAACATGATAAATTCCAAAGCAAGATACTGTCAATCTTGGTTTTACTGTAACTATTGAAACAAGACGTCTAAAGATATCCAAGCAAGACACTGGAAAAATCCAACAAAAAAGAAACCAAAAACTGATTAAATAAACTGAAAACAAGATACCTGAACAGATAAAAGCAAGACACTAAAAAAAACTCCCCGACAAGATACCAACATACAACATAACAAGAGCTTGAAAGATCCAACGGGAAGTGGTAAAAATGATGCAAATACATAAACAAGATACCAAAAAGTGCCCAAAACAAGATACCTTGATGGAAAGATAGCAAAGTATCCCAGAGCAAGATGTTAAAAAAAAATACAAAATATAGCAAAAAGTTCTAAAAATTTTCAGAAATGACACCTACGTGCTCCACAGTTAATTCTAAATGAACAGCAAAACCAGATACCAATGAATAAACACCATGCAATTGTATAACGACACATCACTAAAGCCAAAACAAGATACCTAAATTAAAAAAAACGTCATTTGTGAAATACTAACTAAAACCCAAACAAGATGTTGGGAAATCTCCAAACAAGAAACCAGAATTTCCCAGAGCAAGAATGTGAGAGAATCCAAAGACGACACACTCAACAAGATGCATATTAAACTTAACAAAATACCAAAGTAAATCAGCGCAAGTTTATAAAAAACGGCAAAAAAAAGTCTCCAAACATAAACACATAAAGTCTTAACAAATCAAAGCAAGATGGGTCAATATACTAAAGCAAGAAACTAAATTAATAAATAAACATGATGCAACTACAGAACTAAACTCCAAAGAATGCCAAAAGAACAAAATATAACAGTTGGACATGTAAAATATTTGAAAAGAGGAAACGAATTTAGTGCCAAAACAGGAAACCAAATGATAAAAAAGATTTAAAACAATAGAAACAAGGCTGTTTTTAAAACTTAAAACCCACTTTTATTCCTCGGCTTTTAACCCAGCATGAGACTCGACTCTGTTTTAGTGTTTTATGGTTTGTTTTTAGTTATTGTTTGACTTATTGGTTTTGTTGTTCTTAAATTTGTTTTTAGGAACAACGAAACAATGAAACAATAACATGAGTGTTTATATCTGATTTTTATCTTTGTTTTCAGCTATGGTTGTTTTTAAAGTGCTCTATAAATAAAGTTGAGTTGAGGTACCAAAATGTATGTGTAGATACATCTCTCTCTCACTCTCCCTCTCTATCTATATATGTCTATATATAAATATATATATAAATATATGTGTGTATGTGTGTCTGCGTGTTGAGTAAACTATTCTAAAAGACGACATCCAAAATTAAAACGGCTGCAAAAGAAAAAATTGCTAAAATGAGATACCAAAATGGATAGTTTTCAATGAAGATAATAAATAGTATCAACACTTAACATGTTAAATACCAAGGCTACAAAACTTCAAAATAAAAAAAACTTCTGGGAAGAAGGATTAAAAAAAGACCAATTTGGAGATTTCTTTACTTTTGCGATCGGGTTCCTGACGACGAAAAAAATCTCTCGATATTGTTCAACATTAATCATGACAAAGCAGATTAAGAGAGTTTCTATAATAAAGGTGATTCTTCCATATGAAGATAAAAATAGTTCCATGTTCAGGCTCATGAAAGAGCTTTGTATGGTTTATTGATCAGAATTGAGTGATGAAGGAAATAAAAGTGAAAACGATGGAGTGAAAGCTGAAAAGGAAAACGCTCCATGAGTGTAAGTTTCTCTGAGCTGTTGCAGTTTTCTTCCTGCTCTCTGTCTTTATGATAAAAATAGTCTTCAGGTGACCTCTGCAGGTAGTCGCTCTTATCTGCCTCGCCTCTGGAGCTGTCGATAACTCACCATGCCTTAAAATTAGACGCTTTGCAGGAGAGTCTCCGGACCCCGAAGGGTTGAGAGGCGCTGAGATTGATCGTGTCAGCTGCTGAGAGGCTGAAAGAAAGTGAGCCAATAAGAAAGCTCCAAGACCTGCAACGACGTCCTACCTGTTTGGGGTCATGACGTCACATCCTGACGCCCGTACCCTGAGTATTCACTCTCCTTTCCACCAGAGGAATCCAGAGTTCAAACATATCAAAAGTGTTGTTTCATCAAATTTTTCCAAGTGGTGAAATTTCTCCTGTAAAGTCCGTTGTTTGTCTGTCTGTCGTGTCCGTTCTCATCAATAACAGCAGCTTCACAGTCTTAGAGCATTTCCTCCTCAATGTCAATCTGACAAAGCTGCAAGTGTTTGTTTTCAACAGGGTTCCAGCTGCAAGAAAAAAGTTCAGTTTTCATCCCAGGAGAGCTTGTGATAGACAACAAGTGCTTCCTGCTTGACTGACCAACGATGCACGCTATTAGTGGCTCGTTTATTGGCTAACAGACCTGTCACTCACTCATACAGTAACCAATTACCTTACCGCTCAAAAGACGCCAGTTGTAGCCATTTAGATCATTGGCGAGACTTATTTATTATCGTGTGTCTTCATTCGTCTTCATGTGAGCAACAGAAGAGGAACAATCTGTGACTGTGAACTACAATTTCATGATTTCTTGGCGAATATTTTTCAGAGAGAGCAAAGTTGACTAAAAAAAGGACACTGAGCACTGACGAAGCTGGTTTTGTTTGTACGAGAGCATGGACAGTGAGAACAACTCTGCACTGTTTGGTCAACTGAGACTAAAAACTCTCTAACTCCTCCAAAGTTTTACCTAAAAAGCTCAAATCTCACCCAGATGTAGATGAAAAAGTACAGAAGTGGTGTTGTAAATTTCTTTTATCTGGTATGAAGCATCTCATGGTTACAAGAAACAAAGCGAGTGTGGACTTAAGCCACATATAAAAACATGACATTTTCTGAAACTAGAGACTTTGATCTTTAAAAGGAAGAATCACTGATGATTTTTGACCTTGTTGTTTTAAAGTTATAAGCTTTGAAATAGGGCTGAACAATTTATCGTTTTCTGATCGAAATCGCAATTTCAAACATCGTGATCATGTGATCGCTAAAGCTGCGATTTTTTGTTTTGTTTTTTTGCTCCTGACTGACCCAGGATCTGTTATATCAGCTGTTTCACACACACACCTGTCTTTGAGTGTGAGACTGTTGGGAAAAATCTTTTTTTCCTTGGGATTGTTGAATTTTGTTTTTAATTTTTTAAATTTTATTTTATTTAACTTGACACAATTAAGAATATTTTGCACTACTTAATTTTTAAAGTTAAGAGTCAAAAATAGCTCTTTTTGTTCTTCAGTTTTTATTTCTAAAAATACAATCTTAAAGTCTGGTTTTGAAATAGGAACAGGTGTTAGACTCTGGGTTATCAATTTATCTAAAAATCTTCTTTTTCATTTTTTTTTGCTTTAAATCCCATAATTTTGTATTAATTTCGTATAATTCTGACTTAAATCTTAGAGTTTTGACTTTTTATATCAAAATTTCAACTTTATATCTCAAACATTGCCTTTATTTCAAAACGTAGACTTTTGTCGTCTTAAAATTTTGACCTTAAATGAGAAAGTTTGGACTTTTTTCACAAAATGTTAAATTGATTTCTTAAACTATGGATATTATTGACTTTTTGTCTTTATTCCTCAAAATTTTCACTTTTCATATTAAAATATGGACCTTTTATTTTACCATCAGTAGTAAAAGCTTTTGATGTTTCAATGGTTTGATGCAATTTTTGGTCAAGTTTATAAATGTTACTGTAAATTGTGAAAACTTCACTAAAGTTTGATTTAAAGAAAATTGTGAATCGAGTTGAAATCGCTATATCTGCCAGAAAAATCGCAATTAGATCTTTTTCTAGCCCTACTAAGAAATATAGTAAGGTATATAGACCAGAACTGAGTGGGATGTAAAGGGTTAAATGAATGAAAGTTGTTGCTAAATACAACTGGCTGACGTAACAGGCTCAGAGATTATTGGCAGGAATTAGAAAAAGTTGAGAAGTTGGAAACATGCCACCACCACCAGCAGCAGCAGCAGTAGCAGAGAGTTAGTAAAATGCGACGCTTGGAAGCCAAAAGGTTTTAGTTTCTCTGTCTGGACAGTCAGAGCGAGCAGGTTTTACCGGCTGCAGGTTGTGTGCCGTTGTTACTTGGCGCTGTCTTATTTCCAAACACAGCATCGAAATCTACGGTCATGGCCGGGGCGGTCTGCTGCAGAGGCTGAGTCTCCAATCCTGAAGAGGCAGTTCATAAACAAAGCGTGTGAAGTCACAGTGCCACTGGTTCAAGATCTAAACATCAGATTGTGATTAAGACTCTTCCCCTTCAGGACTCAAACACCTCCCACCATAATAATCCCATTCGATTAGGAGCACGGACGTTAAAACTGCGGCGTGCGGCCGTCGTTGTTGTTGTTGCTTGGTAACGTGGGATTCTGTTCAGGGGCTGCTGGGGAATGTTGAGGAGGAAAATCCACCGCTACACCTTTTGTTTTTCCGTCTTCATCCTCAACCCTGCTGGGGATTAGAGAGTGAAGCCTCTCGGAGAGCGAATGTCTTTGTGGACGCCGCGGAACAAGACGAAAAAACACAAGAGACGCTTCGCCACGGCGGCTATAAATAAATATGATGTGGCTGCTGCAGGGAGACTTTCAGGAACCAGAACAGGGATTTAGAGCGACGATCAAGACACGAATCAGATAAGATACAAACTGGTACCAGCAGTATTTCAACTGAAAATGTATCTGGTATCTTGCTCTGAATTTTTTGGGAGTCATTTTGGATATATCTTGACTTCATGTTTGACTTGTGTTACAATTTCAACTACTATTGGAAAAGTTCACTATTCTGCTTTGTTTTATCTTGCTGTCATATCTTGTTTAAATCATTTTGCTATCTTCTTTTGCAACTATTTCTGGTATCTTGCTCTGTTTTAGCATCATGCTCATTCTTTGGTATCTAGTTTTGGATTGTTTGAATATCTTATCTTGTGTTTTAGGGTATCTTGGATTGTTGTTTGCCACATGTTAAGTTTTCTACTACTTTTGGGAAAGTTTACTGTTTTGCTTTGGGATGTTGAAGTATCTTGTTTAATCTTGCTGTAATATCTTGTAAAATCTTTTTGGTATCTTGTTTGGGTACTACTTGTATTCTGTATTCAAGTATCTTCCTTTACATGTTTTAAGGATCTCACTTTTTGTAGTGTCTCTTTTAGTGGCTTATTTTGGTATCTTGCTCTCTTTTGGAATCATGTTTATTCTCTGGTATCTCGTTTTGGACTTTTGTATATCTTACTTTGTATACTTGGGGTATCTTGGTTTCTCATTTGCTTGATGTTAAGTTTTGAGCTTCTTTTAGAAAAGTTTACTGTTTTGCTGTGGGATATTAAAGTATCTTGTTCTATCTTGCTGTTATATCTTGTTTAAATATTTTTAGTATCTTGTTTTTCTACTATTTGTATTCTGTTTTCAAGAACCGTCTTTTGGATGTTGAAAGGGTCTGGCTCCTCTTTTTTTTTCATTTGTTCATCTAGTTCATTTTGGTATCTTGCTCTGTTTAAGCATCATGTTTATTCTTTGGTATCTTGTTTTGGATTTTGTTAATATCTTAATATCTTATAATATCTTAATATTCTTTATTTTTTATTGGGGGAGCTTGTTTTGTTATTTGCCTCACATTCAATTTTTAACTGTTCTGGGAAAAGTTTACTGTTTTGCTTTGGGGTATCAAAGTATCTTGTTTTATCTTGCTTATCTATCCTTTTTAAATCTTGCTGGTATTTTGGTTCTTCTTTTGGAAAAGTTAACTGTTTCACTTTGGGAAATAAAAGTATCTTATTTTATCTTGTTTTAAATCTTATAAATCTTGCTGGTATCTGTATATCTTGTTTTAGTATAATTTGTATCTTGTACTGTATTTGCATCATATTTATTCTTTGGTATCTTGCTTTGAGATGTAATAGTATCTTGTTTTGACATCCTTTTGTTGATGTTTTTGATATTTTTTTTATCTTACGCTGTTGTTTTTTGGTATCATGTTTTGGTAATTTTAGAACCATACGTTCGTTATTATTATCCAGCACTGTTGTATTTTGGTGTATTTTGGTTCCTCTGTATCTCACTGGTTTATATTTTTGAGTAAAGCAGCACAGGACGCAGTTATTTAGGCTAAAAAAATCTCTTTTTCACTTTAATCCGCCGCCTTAAAGCTGCTACTACTCCACACTAACACTTTCTCCTCATGCATCTCTGAGCTACTCGCTGAAATCTGGGCTGAAATGTCACAGATTTTTTTCCAGATAAAGAGAGTTACAGCAGCTGTAAAAAGGTTTCATCTCCTCCAACAACAAAAGAAAGAAAAAAGTGGGTGATTCTTCTCGGGACTGGAGCGTGAACGCGCCGGATTTATTATCATAACTCTGCGAGTATTTACAGTTTGGTTTCACTGACACAGTCAAGCAACATCAGTTTCAGGAGGATGATGGTGGAGAGATGAATGGTATCAATGGAAAGTAATGGTATGAAGGTCTGTATGTTCAAAAACCCATTAATCAGAGGGCCTGTTAGTCAGCAGGCTATAAGACAGGAAACCTGTTAATCAGAAAGTAAAAAGTCCATCAGCAAGAAGGCCCTTTAGTCAGAAGCCCGCTAAGTCAAAGGGCCCGCAAGTCTGAGGGCTTGTTAGTCAAAAGGCCCTTTAGCCAGCAGGTCTGTTAGTCAGAAAGTCAAAAGTCCATTAGTCAGGAGGCCAGGAAATCAAAGAGAACCCTCATTAGTCAACAGCTCCATGAGTACAAAAGCCCTTTAGTCAGCAGGCCTGTTAGTCAGAAAGTCAGAAGGCTTGTTAGTCAGAGAGCCTGTTAGTTAGGAAGCTTGTTAGTCAGAGGGCCTGTTAGTTAGGAGGCTTGTTAGTCAGAGGGTCTGTTAGTTAGGAGGCTTGTTAGTCAGAGGGCCTGTTAGTTAGGAGGCTTGTTAGTCAGAGGGCCTGTTAGTTAGGAGGCTTGTTAGTCAGAGGGCCTGTTAGTAAGAACGGCAAAAGCCTATAAGTCAGAAGTGTTGTTGGTCAGAGTGCCCGTCAGTTAGAAGGTAGGTCAGTACAAAGACCCATTAGTCAGAAGACCTGTCAGTCAGAATTAGTTAGAAGTCAGTTAGACAGAAGGCCCATGAGTCAGAAGGCAAGTTAGTCTGGGTGCCAGTTAGTTAGAAGACTAGTTAGTCAGAAGTCCTGTTGGTCACAAGGCCCATTAAACAGAGGGCCTGTTAGTTAGGAGGCCGGTTCGTCAGAAGGACAGTTAGCAAGAGGACCCATCAGTTAGAAGGCCAGTTAGCCAGAAGTCATGTTAGTCTACAGGCCTAATAGTCAGAGGACCTGTTAGTCAGAAGAAGGCTAAATAATCAGAAAGCCAGTTAGTCAGAAGGACAGTTAATCAGAGAACCTGTCAGTCAGAAGACCTGTCAGTCAGAAGACCAATCGGTCAGAGGGACAATTAGTCAGAAGGAGAGTTAGTCAGAAGTCCTGTTGGTCAAAAGGCCCATTAGTCAGAGGACCTGTTTCTCAGAAGAAGGCTAAATAATCAGAAAACCAGTTACTCAGTTAACCAGAGGGACTATTAGTCAGAAGGCCAATCGGTCTTAAGGCAAATTAGTCAGAAGGCCAGTTAGTCAGGAAGCCCAATAATCACAAGGCCAGTTAGTTCGAAAGAAAAACCTGTTTGTTAGAAGACCTATGAGTCACAAGAACAGTTTAGCAGAAGGCCCATTAGTCACGGGATTTCTGACTTTGAATAAAAGGGCGGAGAGTCGGATCAGAGGGAGAACACGGGTTAAAAACGATGATCTGACTCTGATTTTTGGTGTTTTATCTCCGTTTGCAGGTATATAGACGTCTGTTTTATCATGTCAGAGTCCCTGTGTGTTACAGCAGGAGTGTGTGTGTGTGTGTGTGTGTGTGCAGGTGTGTGTGTAGGTGTGTGTATCGTACCTCCCCAGGCACTGTTGGCGGTGGAGATTGAAGGAGTGCTCTGCACAGCGGGGATGAAGGCCGGCTGAAGATCAAACAGGTCACTGTTCAGATTGGGAACGCTGAGAGGGCGAGAGAGGGGGCGAGAGAGGTAAGAGATTAGAGGTGAGAGAGAGAGAGAGAGAGAGGGGGGGGGAGAGAGAGAGGGGGAGAGATTGACAGACAGAAACAGAGCATTAATATTTCATCAATCTGCTCTGAATAGCTAAAGTCACCACTAAAAGTCTTGGATAGTCACAGATAAAGATGAGGCCTGGCTCTCTAAAGAGCCGTAAAAACTTCCTCGCGGCGATAAAACAGTTAGCGGCAGTAAATTCACGCTGAGTTACAGCGAGCGCACGCTGGGGGGAAACTCTGCGCCCATTAGCGAGGATGAATCGTCTAACTTTGTCTCTCTGTCACAGCCCGATCAGATGGAGAGTGATGAAGAATTCAGAGAAAGAAAAGTCAGGGAATGAAAATTCAGAGCTGGTTGTTCGGATTAAACGTGAGCAGATTTTCAAAACAAATACCACGAGATTGTGACAAAAAATTAAACAAGATCTGACTGAAATCGCTGGGCTGTTTCTCTACAATCTCTACAATGCTGTCACCAGATCCTGACAAGATCCTCAAGGGACCTTACTGACAAGATAGTCACAAGATTGTGGGACTGTCATCACATTATCTTCACAAGATCTCTACAAGACCTTTACAATTTTGTCATGAGATCTGCGCAAGATCTTACAAAATCTTGACAAGCTTGTACCGAGGTCTTCACAACATCTTTCCACAACAAGATCATCTTGGGCTCCCTTTACAATCTTCACAACACCATCACCAAAGCAGCACAAATGTTTAGCAGGATACTGACAAGATGGTCACAAGATTGTCAGGCCGTCATTGCAAGATCTTCACAAGATCATTACCACAGCGTCACAAGATCCTCACAAATTCTTCACATATTTTCAAGATCTTTGTAAGATATTAACAAGATCTTCAAAAGTCTTTCCGAGAGCTTGGGGGGATCTTGGTGGAATACTGACAAGATGGTCGCAAGATTGTCAAGCCGTCATTGCAAGATCTCCACAAGATTGTTGTGGGTTCTCAAAAATGTCCTAACCAGAGAATTGCAAGATCCTCACAAAATCTTTATATTTTCAGAACATATTTTCAAGATCTTTGTAAGATATTAACAAGATATTTACGAGATCTTGTTGGGATACTGACAAGATGGCTGCAAGATTGTGGGACTGTCATCACATTAGCTTCACAAGATCTCTACAAGACCTTTACAATTTTGTTGTGAGATCTGCGCAAGATCTTACAAAATCTTGATAAGCTCTTACCGAGGTCTTCACAACATCTCTCCACAACAAGATCGTCTTGGGCTACCTTTACAATCTTCACAATACCATCATCAAAGCAGCACAAGGTATTTTAGCAGGATACTGACAAGATAGTCGCAAGATTGTCAGGCCGTCATTACAAGATCTTCACAAGATCATTGTGGGATCTCAAAAAATATCCTCACCAGAGCATCAACAAGATCCTATGAAAACTTCATATATTCACAATCTTTGTAAGATATTAACAAGATATTCAAGAGGTCTTTACCAGATTTCGAAGGGATCTTGGTGGGATACTGACAAGATAGTCGCAAGATTGTCGCGCTGTCATTACAAGATCTCATCAAAATCATTGTGAGATCTCCAAAATGTCCTTACAAGGGTGTCACCAGATCCTCGTGAAAACTTCATATTTTCACAATCTTTGTAAGATATTAACAAGATCTTCAAGATGTCCTCGCAAGATCTTTACCAGATCTTAAGGGGATCTCGTTGGGAAACTGACAAGATGGTCACAAAATTGTCAGACTGTCATCATAAGATCCTCCCAAGATTTTGACAATTTTAGAATGAGATCTTGTCAAGATTTTAAAAAAATCTTGCTAAGATATTCTTGAGGTCTGAACAAGATAGTTGTAGGATCTCCTTATGGTTTTTGAAATATCATCACTAAAGCATCACAACATCCTGACAAAATTTTCTAACTTTGCAAGATCCTCATTAAATCTTTAAGGGATCTTGGTTAAATACTGTTGACTCGCTGCCAAGATTGTTGGACAGTCACCAGGAGATCTTAACAAGATCTTGCAGTGGCAATCTTGTCCCGAGCTTAGCACAGGATCTTAGCTCCAGAAAGCTGTCCAATCAGAGGAAAGGGGGTTCATCTTAAAGAGACAGCAGCTAAAAAAAAAATGTTGGCTGAAATAAAGGTTTTTTTAAAACACCAGAGAAAGTAAAATAGGTTTTTTTGAGTTGTAAATAATGTAAAGAGACTACGGGGGCTCCAAAGGGACAAAATAGAGACATCATCATTTTAAATGTATATTGATGTGGGCATTTAGAAGTGGAATATTTAGCGGATAAATGAGTTTTTATGCGCTCACCTGTTGGTGGACAGCGTGGAGCAGAAGAGCTCAGGTGTGGGTGTGATGTGGTTGTTGTTGGCGCTGCCTATCGATTGGCTGCTGGGGGAGGCAGAGGGCGGAGTCTGCATGCTTATCTCCTTCAGCCGCTGGTCCTAAAACACACACACACACACACACAAACACACACATGAAAGAGAAAGTCAACAACGTGAGCAGGAAAGCTTTTGTTAAACAGTCACTTCCCTTTGGAAATGAATAAGAGTTTCTGTTCCAGTGAAAACGCAGACACACGTTCTCACGCACATGAAGCAGATGAAACTCTGAGGTGTGTTAAAGACAAACACACTTAAATAAAAGTCAGGAGAAAGTGCAGCTTCTTAAAATCAGCCCGTATGTCTCTGTGACTCTTCTCTGTGCCAAGAATCTCCCTGCGAACATGCCCAGTGTTGAGTCACTAACAGCAGAAACATGAAGCAAAAGTTAAATCTGTGTTCTTCGCTGATATTTAAATAGTTATTGGCTCCAGATTAAAGACTTTATCTCAGGCTGTCGTCCAAATAAAGTTCCTCAGTCAGTTAATTGCTGAGTTATTTGTGCCAGTGAGGCCTGCTGGAAACACAATCCTGACAGAGGACGAAGAGAAACGACTTTAAAACCATGAACAATGATTTTATAACGACCGTTTAACACTCTCAGCTCAAGTTTCTTTTGTTCCAGCAAATTAACTTCAAATCAATAACAGACCATCTTTGAAAGAAAGACTTACATCTGTGATCGGTTTTATTTTTAGTCATAAGATAAGCCTGATGTGACTGCTCGAGAAAGTCGCTTCAGTTCCTAAAAATTACCTAAATACAGGTATTTTCAAGGGAGATGATTAATAAATACGTCGGTTTTACAATGATTTTAAAGAGGTTGAAAGGCTAAAAACAACATTTGATGGTTTGCCAATCATTTAACCCAACTTTGGTGAGAATGAAATAAAACAATAAGCACTTGATTGTTACCATGAATGAGGAGGGCACACAGTGGACATGAGGAACATGGTTACATTATGCAGCACCACAGGCTGTGTAAGATAAATGTGTTTTCATCAGAACACTAAGTAAAAATCCCAATAAATAAACCTAACATTTTTATAGAAACAGAAAAAATACACATTTTGCTGTTAAAAAAATACATAAAATAAAATTAAAAACTTGGTGGAACATCTCCCAATGAGTTAAATTGATCAATAAAGGACCAATATTGTCCAAAACTTGAATTATTTGCAGGCAGTCGGTTGAATTTGATGATATGGTTCTGTTCAGGGAGAGCACAACTCTTTCAATTTGATTCACGATTTTCTTTAAATCAAACTTTAGTGAAGTTTTCACAAAGTACAGTAACATTTACAAACGTGACAAAAATATATATCAACTGATTGAAACATCAAATGCTTTTACTCCAATGTGAGGATGAAAATGAAAACTGAAGGTGAGAATTGTTTCAAACTTTTAAATAAAAGTAATATGTAAAGTGGAAATTTTGAGAAATAAAGACAAAATTCTGAGACAAAAAGTCACTGTGACTGTCAGATTTTAAGAAAACAATTTAACAGTATGGGGAAAAAGTCCAAACTTTCTCATTTAAGGTCAAAATTTTAAGATGACACAGTCTAAGATAAAAAAGTCTATGTTGTGATATAAAGGCAACGTTTGAGATTTAAAGCTTAAATTTTGATATAAAAAGTAAAACTTCTAAGACTTAAGTCAAAATTTTACAACATAAATACAAAATTATAGCGTAAAAGGCAAAAAAATAAATAAAAATAAGATTTTTAGATAAATAGTCAAACCCTGAGTTGAACATCCATTCCTGCTTTTCTAAACCAGACTTTTAAATTGTATTTTTAGTTATAAAAACTGAAGAACAAAAAGAGCTATCTTTAGTGCAAAATATCCTTAATTGTGTCAAGTTAAGTAAAGTAAAATCAACAACAAGGAAAAAAGGATTTTTCCCAACAGTCTCACACTCAAAGACAGGTGTGTGTGAAACAGCTGATATAACAGATCCTGGGTCAGTCAGGAGCAAAAAAAAAAATCACAGCTTTAGCGATCACATGATCACGATGTTTGACATCGCGATTTCGATCAGAAAACGATAAATCATTCAGCCCTACCTCTTGTGTTTTCATACACAAAAAGTCAAGGAAAGGGGGAACACCTCCAATGTTTTTCCATGCAAATATTAAAATCCAAGGTGGGGAGAGCACACCTTCTTTTCTTTTATGTATGTTCCAAAAAACCCTGATGCAGGTAGAGAACACATCTTCTCGAGTATTTACATACATGAAAAATCAAGGAAAGAGGACACACATCTTATGTATCGCCCATGCAGACATAAAGAATCAAGGCAGGGAGAGCACACCAACAATCACTTTATGTACATTCATTAAAATCCAAAGAAGGTAGAGAACATCGACTATCTGTGCAATATATGTACAAGAAAAAGTCAAGGCAGGGAGAGCACACTCCATATAAATGTGGTTTAAGACAGAGATTTATCTTTATTTCTAAATCTTTGTGTAAATTTGTACTGTCAAAATTCTTGATTCTGCTTCTATTTTTATTGTCATTATTATTATTCATTATCTTTAGGAGATTTTTCTCTTTAAAAAAATCCAACTACATTCTTTTCTTTACAGGTTTTTGATGCCTTATTTAAATCCACTCTTTTCCTTGTCACATCCACACTATTCCTAGTTTGTTTATAGCGACTGAATAAAAACATTATTAGTGATAAACACATATTTTCTCTCCAGACTCTGGAGGAAGGCGATGCTCCTGGAACCGTCCTGTGATAAAACTCCTCGGCGTGTAAATAAAACCCAGAGAGAATCTCTCTGAGGTAGAATCCTCATTCCCTCTGCACCGATCCATACTATCAATCTACACCTTTTGTTGCGCCGTAAATTGCTTTCCTTGTCCGGCAAACGACAACATTCAACTGTAATTTCCCAGAACATGTCCCCACATGATAAGAAACAGGAGCATTGATTCCTGAGGAGCTTTTAGATCCGTAATAAGACCCCGAGGGAAATAATACAGTCCATGTACGCTCCAGAAATAAGCAATAACTATAAAATCCATGAGGAGAAGAGCGTCCTCATGNTTCAACTCTGCACATTATAAACCTTAACACAAGTAATAAAAGCTGAGAAATGACTTAAATCAAGATGTTTTTGAAATGTTTTGCTTTATGTTAATGTGTGGGATGTTGAGTGTGATGAGATGTTGGTAAGATTTGGAGTTTTTACAGGTGTGTCAGCTCCTTTAGGGTGAGAGCCCCCCCCCTTCTCTCTCTCTCTCTCTCTCTCTCTCTCTCTCTTTCTGAGCAGGTAAATAAACAGAATCTCCTGCAGCAGAGGATCCTCTTCATCTGTATTCTGACAGCACACGCAGGAACAAATGGGAGCTGCTGTTATTGTTTGGACTGCGGCCCCAGCTGGACAGTAGCTGAGCGACTGTGTGTGTGTGTGTGTGTGTGTGTGTGTGTGTGAGTGTGTTTCTTTTTCATGTGTGTGTGTGATGAGTCCATATGGACACCAGAGCTCTCAGACAGCTGTAGCAGAGTATCTGTGTGACCTCTGCTCTCTCTCTCTCTCTCTCTCTCTGTCTGTTATGATCTTACTCACTATCCCTTCAAAATAAAAGCCTGAGGTAATGAGTGAACCTGGGGCAGGAAAAGGTCGAGCAAGGGCGCAGCGTAAACAGGCGCTAAAATCCAATCAGACACACACAGAGAACGTAATCTACTCACGCTTTGGAAACACACTGTATCTTCTCTGCCTGGATTTAAGCTTGAAACACACACACACTTTCACACACACACACTTTCACACACAGATTCAGGACAGACTCAATTACAGCGTCTGTACGGCAGCGCTCCCAAGGCACGGGCCAGAAATGTCAACACATTTTACACTTGACTTTTCTATCGCTCAGAGACTCTCGGCCTTTATCCTCGGCTCTGAACTCACAGAACGGAGAAAGTTTTAGAGAAATCCATCAGCACAAAACACTCGGGTTTCTCCAGCACAAAGTAAAGCCGTGTATCAGGAATTTACAGGGAGATTTCTCAGAGTTTTAACTGTACAATGTGAAATCTGAGGGACGAGGAAACACGTGTTGTTATTGTTGAGTTTGCTCTAAAACAGAGATTTCAGGAATTAGAAAAAAATGTTTGAAAAGTAGTGTCTTCGTAAAACATTCAGAAAAAAAGCAACACTTGGAAACTAAAAAGCAAACAACAAAAGGAAAGTTTTATAATGAGAAGTGCTTGATGAACGATAGATGTTCCCAAAAAAAACAAACTTTTCATACCCAACATTAAAACAAAGAGAAGGAAGGAAATGATGTAAGTGTAAAAAATCATTTGTTGTTGTTCTAAACTGAGCGATCAAGCATGAAATGAAGTTTTCTACAGCACGGGTTAGAGCAACGTGAAAAAAACTACGTTTGTGAATTTTTTTTCCCTCAAGTTTGGACTAAAATTTTAGAATTTTGAGTTTTTTTTTCAGGATCCTGATATTTTAAGGTTCAAGAATTCTAAATAAAATCTCTAAAGTTTGGCTTTTATTCAACAAATCTTTGTTTTTGTTTTATTTTGAAAAATTCAGTGTTTTGCCCCGATTTTGATTTTTCTCCCTTGATTCTATAAAATTTCTTTGTTTTTGCTTTAATTTCTAGAAATCACGACATTTTTTTAAGACTTCACATTACATTATAATCTTAATTTTGCAATTCTTATATGAGAATCTTGATTTGTATTTTTTTTTTATAATTGTTTTGATTTGATTTGCTTGAATTTAGACTTTTTTCAAAATCAAGAATTCTGTTTTTTTTTTCCCAAGGAGTTTAACCTCCACCTCCGAAAGTTCGGTTCCTGACTTAAATCTTAGACTTCCAACACTTTTTTTTAGATTTTCTGTCTTTGCACTTTTTCACCTGATTCAGAGTTTTCAAGACCAAGAACTCGTGTCTTTTTTTGGAAATCTGATGTCAATCTCCAACGTTTGTATTTGTTTTGTTTTTTCATAGAAATCTGACTTTTTTTTTACAGAATACTGACTTTTTTCATAAGACCCCCTGATTTTTCCCTGAAATCCTGACTAAAATCTGTGAAATATTCCTTTTTTTTCTAGAATTATGATTTCCCTTCACACAGCTCTGACGTTTAAGTTAAGAATTGTGACTTAAATCTTAGAATTCTGACATTTTTTTCTAGATTTTCACATGTTGCTTTTTTTCTAGAATTCAGAAATGTATTAATTTTCTTTCTAAGTTTCCAATTATCAAGTCAGATATTTAAAGAAAGAGATCTTCTTTCCTATTTGGCCTTAATTATAATCCTCTCCAGTTGTTGTTTGTTCTACAATCAGTTTATATGTTTAAAAAAAAATCCACCTCCTCACTTTTTGATCTCAGTCTGACTGTGTTTTTTTTAGATTCAGTTTTTCTGCCTCATGTTTCCCACGTCATGAATAAGTGATGTACAGAAACAGACTCATGTTGGTAAATAAACTCAGAATTCAGGTTCAGGGCTCAGAGGAAACATAAAGAGTTCAGAGTTAACGTCTGATTACAGTTTATTTATCCTTTATTCCACACAAACACAAAGTTTAGACTCGTTTCTCTGAAGCTCCGTGTTCTTTCTCTCCCTGCAAACAAAAACACGCAGCGACAATATTTACACGGACGTGAAGTTACACAAAGAAAGAAGCTGGAGGCCGATGAACGCAGAGATAGAAGAGAAATGTTCTTTCTAAATGTTTGTTTCTGCTCTCAGGGTTTGATCCACACCAGAGAGAAAAAAAAAGAAACAAGAGGAAGGAGGTTATTGATCCCACACTTTTTCACTTGTTCGGGGTTTTTTGAGGGAAAGATTGTGAGAGGAAAAGTTGTTTGAGGTCTTTTATCTTTGTGGGGAGCATTTGAGTTCATGTCAGTGACAGGGAAAAATCTTTATGGTCAACGTATTCTGTCTTCATATTAAAACACTTCCTCGCTCTTTGAAGGACAAACATTTGAATAAAACCAACATTATTAATGTATGGAAGCCAATTTCTGCTAGTTAAAAATACCAGATTAAAAAAACTGGCTTTGTTGACATTCCTCCTCTATTTTTGCAGGTATATAATAAAAAAAAAATCAACTTTTGCTCCAATATTTTACTGCTGTAACTCACAATTTTGGCTTTTTTTCTCCAATATTTGACTTTCATAACTCAAATGATTGACTTTTATCTAATGATTTCAACTTTTGAACTCAAAATCTGGTTTCTTTTAGCTCAAAATTTCAACTTTTGCCACATAATTTTGATTTTTTTTATCTCCAATTTTTACATTATTACTCAAAACTTCATTGTTTTTGGCTCAAATGTCTAAATTTAGCCTCCTATTTTTGACTATTTGTCTCAAAATGTCAACTTCCAAACTCAAAACCTGTTTTTTTATCTTAAAATTTTAAGTTTAAACCCACAATTTTGACTATATATCTTGGAATTTTGACTTCAAAACTCAAAACCTTCTTTTGCACCTGAAAATTTCAACTTTTGCCGTATTAATTTGACTATTTGTCTTGAAATTTTGGGTTATAAAGTCAAAACTTGAGTTTAGTAGTTCAAAATTTCAACTTTTGCCATAAAATTTTGACTTCAAGACTCAAAATGTAATTTTGTTAGCTCAACATTTCCGCTTTTGCTCCATTATCTTTGACAATTTATCTCAAAATTTTGACCTTTAATCTCAAACCATGATTTTTTTTAGCACATTTTTAACTTTTGCCATATTATTTTGACCATGTGTCACAAAATTTTGACTTTTCATCTCAAACTTTCGACTATCAAACTCAAAACCTATTTTTTTTACCCTAAAATTTAAAGTCAAGCCCCATAATTTTGACTATTTGTCTTGAAATTTTGAGTTTTAAAGTCAAAACTTAAGTTTAGTAGCTCAAAATTTCAAGTTTCGCAACAAAGATTTGACAATTTCTCCTGAAATTTAGACTTCAAAACTCAAAATATGGTTATGTAAGCTCAAAATTTCAACTTCTGCCCCATGACCTTGACTTTTTATCTCAAAATTTTGACCTTTTGTCTCAATTTTTTTTATGTATTTCCCATACTTTTGACTTATCTCATAGTCAGTTGTTGAATTTATCATTCATCATCATCTTAATAACTAAAGTGGCAATAGAAGTGGCAAGTGTTTGTTTTACAGGGGCAGCTGCCACCCTGTGCCCCCCCAAGTAGCTCCGCCCCTGGTCAGTAAGAGGTGAAATCATGATGAGTCTTTCTTTGAGTGTTTCTAACTCACATAAATGGGGCAGAAACGAGGTTTGGGGCAGGAGAAGCAGCTGAGAGTCGCTGAAAAAGGAGAGAAAAAGGAGAGCGAGGGAGCAGAAAGGTGAAGCTGCGACGGCTCGACCTGCTGCCGCTGCAGCCGGCGTTTCTGCTGCCACAGCACCGAGCTCGACCTCCTCCTCCCTCTGAGGTGATTTAGTTAAAGAAAAAAAGAAAAAGCAGGAGGAGTTTTACCTTCAGAGCCTGCAGCCGCGCCTGCTCCTCCTCCAGAGCCTGCTGCTTCTCCTTCTCGTCCATGCGGCTGAAGCTCATGCCGGTGGAGGAGAGAGAGGAGACGGCGCTGGACAGGGTGGACGCTCTGCAGAGACAAAAAAACACCACACACACTCACGTTATTCTCTCACAGACGCGTGTGTGTGTGTGTGTGAGACGACATCACTGATGCAGGTTTGAGGCGTTTACCTGGTGTCTGCGTTCAGCTCCTTAGTTTTTTTTCCCTCCAGTGAAGCCAAGTGTTGCTCCAAAGCCTCCAGGAGGCTGCTGGGAGCCTGATGGAGACAAAGATTCAGTCATTAACTCCACTTTACTTCACTCTGATCACCTTTGTATGGAAGCTCATTACAGCCACTTAGAAAAAATAATAATCACTGAATTAAGATGGCTTTGTTCAGGATTTTTTTTTTGCCCATAGTGAGTCCAAATTTTGAGATAAAAGTCAGAATTATGAGAAAATAAACTTGAAAATTGAGATAATAAGTAAAAAAATAAAGAAGGTAACATAAAAGTTATAACAAAAAACTCAAAATATTGACTTTCAAAAGTTCAAATTTTGAGATAAAGTTCATTTTCAGCTAAAAAGTAAAAAGAAATTAGGAAAAAAGTTACAATTTCGAGATGAAAAGTTAGAACTATGATAATAAACTTAAAAATTTGAAAAAAAATACGTAAAAAAATGAGAAGGTCAAATAAAATTTACAAGAAAAAAGTTAAAACATTGACATTAAAAAGTCTACATTTTGTTATTTGAAAGTAAAAATTTCGAGATAAAGTTTATTTTGAGCTAAATAGTCAAAAAATGAGGGGCAAAAGTTGAATTTAAAGTCAAAAAATTAGGAAAAAGATTCAATCATTGGACAAAAATTCAAATTTATGATTTGAAAAGTCAAAATTCTGAGAAAAAAAGGTTGAAATCTTGAGTTTGAAAGTCAAAATTTGTAGGTATTACTCAAATTTTTTTATTTATTGGTTAAATCATGAGATAAAAACTCAAATAAGAAGAATAATAAATAAGCTATTCCATAAAAAGTCAAATTTATGTGTTAATAGTCCATTTTTCACAAGTAATAGACAATTAAGTCAAAAATTTGAGGTAAAAAAAATACATTTGGAGACAAATAATTGAAAATTTCAAGATAAACAGTCAAAATTTTGTGGTTGTTTAAGTCGTAATCTTGAGGTAAATAGTTAATATTTTAATATTATTCATTAAAAAATATGAGAAAAAGGTCAAATCACTCTCAAAAGCTAAATTATTGTGATTTAGTGTCTTAAATTTGATTTAATGTCTTTAATTTAAGCTTTATAAGCCAAAATTTTGAGAGAAGATGAAAGTTTCAGTATTGAGTCAAAGTTTGAAGCCAATGAAGTCAGAATTATGAGCAAAATTTTCTTTTTTTTTTGGAATTTTGAGATGATGACGTTAAAAACTGAAGAAAAAGTCAAACTTTTAATACAAAAAAATCAAAAATCTGAAATGAAAAAGTTGAAATTTTGAGCTTTTATTACATAGTTTTAGCTCTTTATCTCAAATTTGTCTTAAAATGGACCAAAAAAAATTCAACAAAGCCAATTTTTCAGTTTCTTTTATTTTTTTTTAATTGCCGTGAATGGGCTTCCGTAGCTTCTGTCTCTCATGTAGCCCACACACACACACACACACACACACACACACACACACACACACACTCAGAGTTAGTTTATCTCACAGGAAGGTAACAGAGTGCGTCAGGCTCCAGGAATAAATAGCCATGGCAACATGCAGCAAACACTCACACGTTAACAGGAGAGAAAGAGAGAAAAGGAGAGAGAGAGAGAAGAAAAGAGGAGGAGACAAAGAGGAGGGGAGAGGTGGAGAACGGAGGAGAGGTCGCCTCATAATTCCTCAGCTCTTTAAGGTTTCTATTTTAATCCTGTGGCTGTGAAAGTCTCTTATCTCAGTCCTGTCACACCTGAGCACCAAAAAGAAAAAAAACGTGTGAAGCAAAAAACTCTGGATTAAGATTAGGTTTTAATCTGAGCACATTCTAAAATAACCGCTCGACCAGGATGTGAAACGCTCTTTGTCGGACGCTGACGGCTGCGTTAAAGTCCAGACACATGTTAGCGAGCAGGTTACTCGGGGATTGTTGCTATGATACGGCGGGAAACAGCTGCAGACGAGTTCAAGTCCAAGTCGCTCGAATTACGAAACACAAAGTCTTTAAAAACCTGCAGATGAAAACGCAGGAGGAGAAAACGTCTCTTTTTTTTTTGGCAGAGGAAGGAAATTCTTCCACTGTGAAAATATGAAAACGTCACGTCTGCTTCTCTGTCCACAAGAATGCAAAGTGTGCAAATGCTCACACACACACACACACACACACACACACACACACTCTGAGGAATGTTTTGGCTTTCGCAGTCGTTAGCAGTCGGCGAGACGGCGGCTTCTCACCAAACTGTTGCCCCGGTTGTTAAAGAAACAGAGCNTCTGGATTCCTCTGGTGGAAAGGAGAGTGAATATTCAGGGTACGGGCGTCAGGATGTGACGTAATGACCCCAAACGGGTAGGACGTCCACGTTGTTGTGATCACTATCAGAGTGATTCTTTCACTAATTACGTTTTGTGGATCACGACAACTGTACAGCAAAGTTAGTGACTGAAATGTGAAGAATCTAAACTTTCTAATGCCGTGTTTATACTTTGATGACATCAGAGGGATGGCAGACGGGGGCGTCGACGCTCCAGTTGAGTGTAAGAGGTTAAAAACCTGCAGATGAAAACGCAGGAGGAGAAAACGTCTCTTTTTTTTTTGGCAGAGGAAGGAAATTCTTCCACTGTGAAAATATGAAAACGTCACGTCTGCTTCTCTGTCCACAAGAATGCAAAGTGTGCAAATGCTCACACACACACACACACACACACACACACACACACTCTGAGGAATGTTTTGGCTTTCGCAGTCGTTAGCAGTCGGCGAGACGGCGGCTTCTCACCAAACTGTTGCCCCGGTTGTTAAAGAAACAGAGCAGCTCAGGCCTGAAAGGAACTTTGTGTATGAGCGTCAATATTAGCTCTCTGTGTGTGTGTGTGTGTGTGTGTGTGTGTGTGTGTGTGTGTGTGTCCCTCTGTGCTTCACTCAGATGTTTCTGACTCTTCCTTTGAAAAGCGAAGACACAAAGTCGACACTGATTCGATTAGAGCAGAAGAAGAAACTGGTCTCGTTTTAATCCTCTTTCTTTTCTTTTCTCCGACCGTAAACGAAACTCAGAGCAGGAAGTCCAAAGAGAAAACGTTTCTAACCGCCGGTTACACCCAACGCCACAGAGAGTTGGCGAAGCGTCGACCAATGGGCTCTGGGGTCGACGGTACCGTGGTCCATCGCCAACGTCTGAGCGTTTCGACCACAAACCGCCTCCGTGTGTCAGACGCTCTTTGAAACAGTTTCCTGTCCAGAATCAGGAAGTTCAAGTTTCTTTCTGCTCATTTTCAGCTCATTCAACCTCAGAAACGACTCGAAACCAAAGTGAAAATGACGTAACAAAACTAAAGTATCCAGAAGACCAGAGTCGAACTACTCTACTCTCCATTTCCTTCACAGAAAGTCAGAAATTTAACGAATTATGTTTTTCTTTCTTCTCAGTTTTAGACTTAAAACTTCAAATTCTGACTTTAATTTCAAGATCCTTTTCTAGTTCATCCCACAATTCTGAATAAAATCTGTGAAATTTCTTTTTTTTTCCTGCAGATCTATCTTTCCCCCAAAAACTCAGACTTCTTCTAGAATTCTGACTTATTTTTCTGGATTTCTGACCTCATTCTCTTGAATCTGGTTTTGAAATTCTAGAAATTCTGATTGGACTACAAACTTTTCTGGAATCCTGACTTTTATCTTTCCTTTGCATCTTTCCTCTGAGAATCCCGACTTGTTTTTCTTTCCAAAGAAATTTGAATTACTTTATTTATTTTCTAGATAATCGACTTTTTCTCCTTAACGCAGAGTTGTTTTCAAGATTCCAAATTCTGTCTTTTTTAAGGAATTTTGGCTTATTTTTGTCTTGAATTCTTTTTTTTTTTTGGAAGAGAATAAAAGACCTCTGTTGTCTTTTCCTGGTAAAAGACTGAGAGATCTTCCCTTTTTTTCTAGATACTGAATGTTTTCCCCAATTCTGGCTTTCTTCCAGTGTTCGGACTCTTTACTTTTAAATCTGTCTTTTTTTCTTGAAGTTCAGACATAAATTCATTTTTTTCAGGAGTTCTGACTTCAATCTCCATAATTTGGCCTTTTTTTCCAAGAAATTTTTTTTCCAGAATCCTGACTGGACAATAAGACCTCTATGTTCTTTTGCTAGTATATTGGTAAAAAAAAAAAAAATTGAGAGAGATTGCCTTTTTCTCTAGATACCTAAATTTTTTCTATAACTCAGGGTTTTTTTCCTGAGTTCTGACTCCATTATCTAAAATCTGTCTTGTTTTTCTAGATGCTTTGACATAAATCCACGATGGGTTTTATTTTAGGAGTTTTGACTTCTATCTCCATAAATTGCCTTTCTTTTCTAGAAACCTTAATTTCTAAGTTCCTAACTGGAATACAAGACGTCTGTTGTCTTTTCCTTGCATACTGATAAAAAAAAAAAGATCTCCCATGTTTTCATGTTTTTCTAGATACCTAAAAAAAATTTTCCTTTAGTTCTGACTCTTTTATCTCAAATTTGTCTTATTTTTCTCGAAATTCTCACATTAATCCATAAAGTTATATTTCAGGAGTTCTGGCTTTAATCTCAATAATTTGGCCTTTTCTCTTTAAAATCTTTATTCTCTAGAATCCTGACTGGAATATAAGACCTGTGTTGTCTTTTACTAATATACTGAAAAAATCGAGATCTACCCTTTTTTTTCCGATACCTAATTTTTTCCATAATTCTGTTTTTTTCCCAGAGTTATGACTCCAGTATCTCAAATTTGTCTTGTTTTTCTAGAAGTTCTGACGTTATCTAACTTTTTTTTTTATTCGTTTTTTTCCCACAGTTCTGACTGTTTTTCTAGATCCTGACATGAGTATAAGACCTCTGTTTTCTCTACCTGGAATCCTGTTAAAATCAGAGAAATCTGCCTTTTTTTCAAGAATCTAGTCTCCATTAGTTTTTCCAGAATCCAGACTTTTTCAACCAATCTGACTTTTTTTACCCCAGAATTATAAGTACACTGTCCAAAACTTGTTTTTTTTTGCCATCTGACTTGTTTATCCACAAGTTTAACTTATTTTCTAGAATCATGAATTCAAGCTTTCAAACTAGGTGGACTTTTTTGTCATTTTTGGATCAGACAATTCCATCACAATCATCCCTGTATGTTACCTCCAACCTTCTTTTGACCTTATGACGACTACAGCGACCAGAAACTCGAAACAAATCTAGAAGCACTTCTCAGAAAAATGAAAGTAACGACACCAAAGAAGGAGCAGATTTATCCTGAAAGAAGGAAACATCTCCGTCTGTATCTCTGCAGTGGAGCTTGTCACAGAGTGTTTTTAATGGAGATGTAACCTCGAGGAACAGCGACCTTTGACCATTAAAATCCCAACGGGCGTTTGTGCCAACACATTTTTTTTTTTTGTCGTGTTTTGCTCTTTCCTCTCTCTCATTTTTCCTCCTCCTCTGATAACTCTGGGGTCATTCTCTACTAAAGCACCTCCATGCTCGCAGAGGCGACGGTGCCGTGCATGACAAACATGAAATAAACAATCTGAGGAGGAGGAGGAGGAATCTGAACCAGCCAGCGGGCGGGGGGGGGGGGGGGGGGGGGGGGGGGGGGGGGGGGGGGGGGGGGGGGGGGGGGGGGGGGGGGGGGGCCCCGGTGAAGCAGGGGCTCTTTCATGCAAATGCAAACAGAGGTGAAGCCTCATTCTCTATTCATGAGGTTTCATGGCCTTTTGCTTGTCGTGTGTGTGTGTGTGTGTTCGTGTGTGTGTGTGTGTGAGGTACAAGCAAAGCCACCCGAGGCAAACACACTCGTATTGTACTCGGTCAACACCCTGTCGTTCTCCACCGGGAGAGAAAACAAGAGCATGCCTGTGAGTGTGTGAGGTGTGTGTATGACTTTACACACACACACACACTCATACACACCATGCATTCATATATGTCGTCCATGCAGAGGGGGGGAAGGGGGGGGGGGGTACAGTGTGCAACCCACCACCTACAATGTAAGATCCTTTTGTTTTCTGCGACAGACAGAGAAGAGGAGAAAAGGTTCGTTTAACGACCACGAAGCTGAGCGTTGGCTTTTACTACGAGTCCGACACCCACACACTCCACACACACGCCGTTAACTCCCGGCTTTACTCTCCGTAACGATTTTCAGAGACGCATGAGCTCACGCCCCCGAGGTTGTAAACTGTTACAGTGGCGTCCCAGTGTGGGAGATCCTTTTTAAAGATTGATGGAGGCAGACGAGCGCCGGAATAGAAACTTTTCTATAATAAAACATGAAGTTTGTTCGTTTTATCACAGCCGCTGCTTCACATTCTGATATTTATAAACACGATTTGTAATTATCAGAGGTTAGAAATTCATCAAATACTTAAATTATTACCCCCAGTGTCTTCGAAGCAAGATACCCACTGCACCGCAGAGCCTGGTTTGTTTGACAGCAGGTCCTTTAGTCAGAAATATAAAGGGCCCATGAGTGCGTGCAATTAGTTTGGATTTCAGAATATCAACTAAATCCAAACAAACTTTCTAAATAACTGGTAGTTTTTCCAACCATCAAGCCGTCTGACTTTCTGACTAACAGGCTCTCTATCTCTGTGGCCAACAGGTGATTTTCTAACTTAAAGGCCCTCTGATTTTTTTTCTTTCTGACAGTCCTTTTAACTTTCTCTCTAATAGGCCTTCTTTCTTACTGGCTAACAGGCCTTCTGACCTGCTGGCTAACAAGCCTTTTAACCTTCTGACTGACAGGTCTTCTGATTTACTGACCCTTTGATTTTTCTGGCTAACAGGCTGTCTGATTCTTCTGCTTATCAGACCCTTTGGTTGCCTTTTAATGATGTGACTTACAAGCTTCCTTACTTTCTGGCCTGCAGTTTCTCTGGTAAACAGGCCTTTGAATTTTGTGACCTTCTAAACTTCTGACTAGCAGGCCTTCTTGACCTTCTGACTAAGAGGTCCTCTGATTTTTCTAACCAATGAAACCTTTGATTTGTCTGGCTAATGGGCCTTCTGATTTTCCAACCATCAAGGCTTCTGACTTTCTGACTAACAGGCTTTCTAACTTTATGGCTAACAGGTCTATTTGACTTTCCTCCAAATGGGCCTTCTGATTTTCTGACTAACAGGCCTCCTGACTTTCTGGGCGACAGTTTCTTTGGCAAACGGGCTTTTGAATTTTTAAGACTAGGAGGCTTTCTAAATTTCTGACTAACAAGCCTTTTGACTTTCTGACTGACCGGTCTTCTGATTTATTGACCCTTTGATTTTTCTGGCTAACAGGCTGTCTGATTCTTCTGCTTAACAGACCCTTTGGTTTTCTTGGCTAATGGGCCTTTTCATGATGTGACTGACAAGCTTTCTGACTTTCTGGCCTGCAGTTTCTCTGGTAAACAGGCCTTTGAATTTTGTGACAAGGAGCCCTTCTAAACTTCTGACTAGCAGGCCTTCTTGACCTTCTGACTAAACGGTCCTCTGATTTTTCTAACCAATGAAACCTTTGATTTGTCTGGCTAATGGGCCTTCTGATTTTCCAACCATCAAGGCTTCTGACTTTCTGACTAACAGGCTTTCTAACTTTATGGCTAACAGGTCTATTTGACTTTCCTCCAAATGGGCCTTCTGATTTTCTGACCAACAGGCCTCCTGACTTTCTGGGTGACAGTTTCTTTGGCAAACGGGCTTTTGCATTTTTAAGACAAAGAGGCCTTCTAAATTTCTTACTAACAGGCTTTCTGACTTGCTGACTAACAAGCCTTTTGACCTCATGACTAACAGGTCTTCTGATTTTTCTGACTGACAGACCCTTTAATTTTTTCCGGTTAATGGGCCTTCTGATTTTCCAACCATCAAGGCTTCTGATTTTCTGACCAACAGGCCTCCTGACTTTTTGGGTGACAGTTTCTTTTGCAAACCGGCTTTTGAATTTTTAAGACTTGGAGGCCTTCTAAATTTCTGACTAACAAGCCTTTTGACTTTCTGACTGACAGGTCTTCTGATTTATTGACCCTTTGATTTTTCTGGCTAACAGGCTGTCTGATTCTTCTGCTTAACAGACCCTTTGGTTTTCTTGGCAAATGGGCCTTTTAATGATGTGACTAACAGGCTTCCTGACTCTGACTGACAGGCCTTTTGACTTTCTGGCTGACCCTCCCTTTGGCAAACAGGCCTTTGAATTTTGTGACACTCAACCATTATACATTTCTGACTAATGGGCTTTCTGATTTCCTGCTGACTGACAAGCTTTTTGACCTTTTTCTGACTAACAGGTCTTCTGATTTTTCTGACTGACAGACCCTTTGTTTTTCTGGATGATGGGCCTTCAGATTTTCCAACAATCAAGCCTTCTAATTTTCTGACTAACAGCCTTTCTATTTTAGTTGACAAGTGGCCAATAGGTCTTTTGACTTTCTTACTTTTTGACCTCTTTTTCTGACTAACAGGCCTTCTGACTTTCTGACTAACAGGCCTTTTGACCTTTTTCTGACTAACAGGTCTTTTGATTTTTTTGACGGACAGACCCTTTGATTTTTCTGACTAACAGGCTTTCTAACTTCATGGCCAACAGGTCTTTTGACTTTCTAACTTATGGAGCTCCTGAATTTCTTTCAAACCATCCTCCGACTTTCTTCCTAATGGATCTTCTTTCTCTCTGGCTAACAAGCCTTCTCACTCTAACCAACAGGCTTTCTGACTTTCTGGCTAACAGTTTCTCTGGCAAACAGGCCTTTTTGAATTTTGTGACGAGGAGGCCTTCTAATTTTCTGACTAACTAACCTTTTGACCTTTTACGGGTCTTCTGATTTTTCCTGACTGACAGACCCTCTGATATATCGGGCTAATGGGCCTTCTGATTTTCTGACTAACAGGTCTTCGGATTTTTTTTTAATGACTAACCCTTTGGTTTTTCTGACTAACACGACTCCTGACTTTCTGACTAATTGGCCTTTTGATTATGCGACTAACAGGCTTTCTGATTTTCTGCCTTTCTCTCTTACTGAGTTCCAACTTCCCACATACAAAAGATTTTTTTTAATTTCTTTTTCTTCTTCTTTTTTCTTTTAATGCAGTGGTTCCAGAAACCAAGTTTGCTTGTTCTCACTGGAGCAGAAAGTGTTAAAGTGGCCAAAAAACTTTGCTGTTTTATATTTTGCGCTGCTGATGACTTGGATTTCAGACTTTGTGTTTTTGACTTTCTCCCTGAAGCAGAACAGACTCTAGTTTCACTGTTTTTCTTTGTTTATCATGTAAAACTGTCAGACAACGATTCTAACTTTTTGTTGGTTGTATCATTTAGGCTCAAACTCTTTGTTTCTGGTCATAAACAGCAGCACTACCAGTTAAAATACTCTGAGTTTTAGCAGCAAACAAAGAATTTTGTGTTTCATTGTTTGATTTTTCCGCATCTACTGTTTGTTTTTCTTGTGGTTATTTGTCACAAAACAAAAGTGTTGAACAGCAGCGTTTGCAATCATTTTTTAATAGCGTAACCTTGAGATCAGGAGTTAATTATTAGTTATCTCCAGGTAACAAAGCTCATTTCCTCACAGAAACAGGTTGATTAATCCGGGTATCAACAGGAAACAAAAGACAGATTACTCAGGAATATTTATCGCTCCCTGGAGTTCAGCGTGGAGTAATTAAAAACGGAGGTGAGGAAGATTAATGAGTGAGTAAACACTGAGATACATCCACTTATTTAGTCATATAAGGAAACAAATGTTTGTTTTCTTTAAAGTGGGTTCATTTTCTTTCAGTGTCTAATATCAGAGCTGATTTCTCTGATATGAAAAACACTTCTGCAGGACACGCTAGCACATGTTTTGGGTCCCATGTGGACACTTCAGTGCTTCTGTTGGCCCCTTAAAAGTTACCCTGGCTACCAGAACGTCATTTCCCTAAATGATCAGTGTTTTTACCAGCTACATAAGAACCATAATAAAATCTCTCAAAATATCTTAGTTTGTATAAAATTTGAAAAAATATTTTCACCTGTAGGCCGCCATTGTTGTTTACGCCGCAATAACGTCTGGGTAGTGACGTCATATGGTTGCACCGGGCTGGATCTCATACAGGATCATATAAGTCCTGGAGCGGACTTCAGTGGTTTCCAGAGGAAGTTTTGTGGGTTTGTGTTGGAAAATAGTCGGCNTTTGGGTCCCATGTGGACACTTCAGTGCTTCTGTTGGCCCCTTAAAAGTTACCCTGGCTACCAGAACGTCATTTCCCTAAATGATCAGTGTTTTTACCAGCTACATAAGAACCATAATAAAATCTCTCAAAATATCTTAGTTTGTATAAAATTTGAAAAAATATTTTCACCTGTAGGCCGCCATTGTTGTTTACGCCGCAATAACGTCTGGGTAGTGACGTCATATGGTTGCACCGGGCTGGATCTCATACAGGATCATATAAGTCCTGGAGCCCTGAAGTCACCAAAGGTCTCCTTCAAAACACCCAAACACAACCTTTTATCAGCCGCGTCGTAAACCGAAATCAGAGGCAAATATTACTGGGTGTGGACAGTCGAGAAAGTAGTCGTACCCGGCCGATTTACGTCGTTTACGAAGACCCCTCTTCACCGGTCTTGTATCGGCGCCGAGGTACCCTTCAACAAATGCGGGCACAAGCGATTTCCCACAACTTCCTTCTTTTCTTGTCTTTTGGGAAGCTGTGCAGACTAACATCAGTCTCCTTGTTTCCTTTGGACTGAAAAGTGCACCCAAAAGCAGCCACATGTGGCTTTATTATGTTTTTTTCCCTCCTCAAACCTCGTGACTTACGGCGACTAGTAGTGAGTAAACGGCCAAATCCAGATGCTCGGCACCAAGCAACCAATCTACGTCATCAACCCAGAATGCATTGCGGCAGTAAAACAATGGCTGCACCCGAAGGATAGAAACTGTGTTTTAAACTGTATTTTTTTTTTGAAGAAAAACCAATTTGATATGTCTTTTAACAACAAATTCTAGTTTGATACAAACATTTGAGCAGATTCATTTAACTCGTACAAAGGGGCAGATTTGTATGATTCGTCAACCAGCAGTGGACTTCCGTGTGTTTTGGCTCCAAGAAAACACTTAAGAGCGTGTTGACCACCCCCTCTCTGCCCACACTGCAGTAATCAAGCCTCTGGTTACATCTTTTCATGTAGTTTAAATTCAGGAGTGTGTTAATTCTCCAGCCTGATGTGTGATTCATGTGTTGCAGCATCGTTAAGCATCAGGAGGAGAAAGGAAAACACGCTGGCAGCGATCGCTCTGAATTTTAAATCAGCCGCTTTATCCTTGACGATTAAAAACAGAAATCTTAGAGTCAATTCCCCTGAAGTCCTGCTGTTCTTTTTAAGCCCTTTGTTGTTGTTGTAATTATCATTCTTTTGTACGAGAAGCAAGGTCTAACGCTGCTTCTTCAGGAGGATTCACACCCATACGAGCGAGCGAAGAAACTGCGCCGGTGGTCGGATCTATACGCAGCGTTTAGAGGTGAAGAGGAAGCAGGAAATCAATCAGAGCAGAGACTCGGATCAGGTGAAGTGAGATCTTTGTTGGGGTGAAGAGAGGAGCAGGTATGATGAGTAAAAAGAGGGGAAACAGGTAAATGAAGGAGTGAAAGAAATGAAGAGGAAGCAGGAAGGAGGAAGGTGAGATGTACACTGACCTGTGAGAGATCTGGGATGTCACCCTGATCTATTCCAACTTGCTGTCGTCAAAAACAAACCAAAGAAATAAAAAAATAAAAAAATAAAAGGAGAAAAAGTGGGAAGGTAGAAAAAAAAAAGATGAGAAACAGAAAACAAAACAAGGGAATTATTTCTCCATGCAGTGGCACAAAAACGACAACAGAAATAAACAAGGAAAAGTTTCTGACAACCGGATTGGCTCATGAAGCCACCAATCCTGACAGTGAGTGGTGATTGGACAGTGATAAATATGTCTGACCAATGAGAGAGCAGGAATGAGCGAGGAGTGATGAACAGTGAAAACATGAAAACATTTAAAAAAACGGGACGACTGCGCCCGTTTAGGTCCAGAAACTCAGACAAATCAGGACGCTCAGGACACAGGACGAAAACAGGAAGTCCTGAAAACCTTCAAAATAAAAGCATTTTAAACTCTTTGTTTTAGTGATTGAAGATAAAAGCAGGTTTTTATCCTACAGCTTCTTCTTATGGTTTAAAAAAAAAGTAGGAAGAAAAAGGAGGATGATGTGTGGCGCCGTGCGAGGAGAAACCTCCCGAGTATCCATCTTTGTCAGGAGGAGCGCGAGGAGAGCGGGAGGAGAAAGGATGAGGCGGAGGAGTGTGGGGAGCGGAGGGAGACGGGCTTAACGGAGCGCCTAACCACATCCTCCATCTTCAGGGTTATTTTGGGTGTGTATGTTCTCTATATGTGTGTGTGTGTAGAGTAAATATGGGGCAGGAGAGAGAAACTGATTTTTAGGTGGAGAATTCGATCATATGGAGTTTTTTCACTATTCAGACCTTTAAAAAAACTCCATATGACTTGTTTTTGAGGATTTCAAGTCACATTAACAGATTTTTTCAACATTCATTAAGTATCTGGGAATTTCATTCATTTGTACTAAAAAAAAAAAAAAGTTTGATTATCGAGGAATCACTAAGTTACTGTGTGTGAATTTGTGTGTTTCAATGTACGGTGGATCAAAAACAGACGAGAAATTATCGCAGACAAAAAAAATGAAAAAACCCTTCCTTAACGAAGAGAAAAAACAAAAAAGAAATGTCCTGTAATAGTTTTCCTGTAGTTTAAGGCCCAATATTCACGTGTGTGTGTGTGTGTGTGTGTGTGTGGATACCTCGGCCACTTTGAGGAACTCTGACAACTTCGTCATCCTGTAAAGAAATTTCTTATAGATGTCCAGAGCGTCTTTGCACTGATTCTTCTTCATGTCGAAGTATTTCTCTGTGGAAAGAGAGAGAGAGAGAGAGAGAATGGTTTTTAAAAAAAAGAAAAGAGGGAAAGAGGGAAAGAGGGATGGACTGATGAGTGTGTGATTGAGTGGAGACAAACAGAAGCACTTAGCAGCTTCATGACGGCCTGTCAGAAAAAACCTTTCTGCTGCTGTGACGACAGGCTGTGAGCACATATGCTTCACTGTGTGTGTGTGTGTGTGTGTGTGTGTGTGTGTGTGTGTGTGTGTGTGTGTGTGCATGAACAAACTCTAGCTATGGACCTGAATTTTTTCAGAATGCGTTCAAACACATACCATATTTTAACATTTTTCAGTTTCTGGGTCCCACCTCAAAATCTACATTCTCAAACTACTACGACTATACTGAGTTTCAGAGCTTATAACTGAAGAAACATAAGGTCAAAATTCATCAGTGACGCCTCATTTTAAAGATTAAAGTCTCTAGTTTTAGAAAATGTCTTGTTTTATTATGTGGGTAAAGTCGACGTCAGGATAAATTCACTAATCTTTGAAAACCAATCAGGACAAAATTCTTCATGCCAGACATTAGAAATTTACAACATCACTTCTACACCTTCTCATCTACATCTGGGTGAAATGTAAGCTTTCTAGGTAAAACCCTGTAGGAGTTAGAGAGTTTTTAGTCTCAGGTGTCAAACACTGGTAGATGCGTTCTCATTTCCCACACTCTAGTCTGACAACTTTGCGTAAACAAACCCATCTTCATCAGTGCTCAGTGTCCTCTTTTTAGTCAACTTTACCCTCTTTGTGGAAAGGTTCAACAAAAATCATGAAATTGTAGTTCCCAGTCATGGATTGTACCTCTTAAATGAATACGCACAGCAGCAAATAGGTCTCACCAATGATCTAAATGGCTACAACCAGCTTCCAGTGAAAGGTAAGGTGATTGGTGACTGTAGAAGTGAGTGACAGGCCTGTTAGCCAATTTACGAGCCTGTAATAGAGCTGTTATGCAAGACCACTGTGTGCTTTAGCCAGTCAAGCAGGGAGCACTTGTTGTCTATCACAAGCTGTCCTGGGATGAAAACTCATAAGAAAATGATGGGGTCACTTTTGATATGTTTGAACTCTGGATTCCTCTGGTGGAAAGGAGAGTGAATATTCAGGGTACGGGCGTCAGGATGTGACGTAATGACCCCAAACAGGTAGGGCGTCCACGTTGTTGTGAGTGATTCTTTCACTTATTACTTTTTGTTGATCACGACAGCTGTACAGCAAAGTTAGTGACTGAAATGTGAAGAATCTAAACTTTCTAACAGGGTTTAGTTTCTGATGTTTGTTTGTGTGTGTTTTTTACCCAAAAGGTTGATGACCCCTTCATTGTAAGCAGCAAACAGCCTGATGGAGTCTTTGAAGAGCAGCATGAAGGCCGAGTTGATGACTCCGTTGGTCAGCTCGTTAGGGTTGGCCTGACGAGACGAGAGGTAGAGCGAGGAAAGAAAAAAGAGAGAGAGAGAGAGAGAGAGAGAGAGAGAATGAAAGAGGAGACATTTCTATCTCTGCTCTCTGAAGCTTTCATCAAAATAAAAAACATCTCTTTCAGATTCCCACAAACATTTTTTTTCTCTTTCCGACAAATTGAAGCGTCTCTCTGCTCGTACGAAATCACTTTTAGTTTGGGTTAGGTGGAACACACACAAACACACACACACACACACACACACACACACACACACACACACACACACACGAGCTGAATCTCAAGCAGCACACAAATATGCATTCCAATGAAAAACTTCACCGTCCATTTTTATCGCTCTTTGAAGCTCGCTGGCACAAACCACAATTCACCCACTGATCTGCAAATCCCCACCCAATTCCTTTTCCCTTTACACACACACACACACACACACACACACACACACACACACACACACACAGATAACTGCCAAACCCTGAAATCTGTCATCATTATATGCTCCTTACACTCCATCAAGAGCGAGGTTTCAAACTCCTCTAAACTGTTGTTTCAATTTACATTTTGATTGGAAAGTGAATCCACGACTTTGACCAGCATGCATAAACACCACACACACACTCTCTCACACACACACACACACACACACACACACTACCTGGAAATCCAGCAGAGCGTCCAGCTGGTTCTGAATGATGGGCAGCGTCTTAATCAGCTTCTCCGTGTTCATGGTGCGCATCACCCCGTCGATCCTTTCAGTAAAACACCGACACAAAACGATTTAATTCTGATTTAGATTTTCAGGTGAATTTACACAAAAAAAGAAACGAAGAAACACGAGGAGCGGCTCTCGTGTTTTGCATACCAAAGTTGCCTCAGGAACACAAAGTTCTTGCAGATACCTGAGGTGAAAATTTAGCAACAAATGGCGCCTGAAAGAGAAAAACCCGGTAAGGGAATAATGAGCGCGCTCAGCAGGAGGCGCCGCGTGAAGGACGGAGACAAAACAGCATCTGTCAGTTTCTTTTTTCTTCCACCTAAACAAGATTTCTTTCAGATCTTTGCATTTTTAACAGTGATAGTTTGGAAACTCATATTTAACACTTAAACCTGCTGTGACAAAGTGTTAGTGTCCAGTTTGGCGCCCCCCTGTGGACATGTCATGCATGTTTTTCTTGTTTTGTTTTTGTCCAAGCAGATTCTAGCTTAAAAACTTCCCCTAAGCTCAATTTTTTCCTGGACTGATGCTTAAAGCTGCAGTTCCTCAAGTGTCCACTAGAGCAGGGGTGTCCAAACTTTTTGCAAAGAGGGCCAGATTTGGGGAGATTAATATGGCTGAGGGCCGACCATTGTCGACTTGTACGAAACTTGGTGATTTTACTTTACGTTTAATTGATAAATTATGTAAAAATAACAATTAGAAAGTCCCTTCAACTTGTTACATTTTGTAACGTATAATAAGTGACAGTTTACGAGAGAGTAAACACATCAATTCAGCACTAACAGTTATCTTATGCAGAAGTACAAAACATTGAGGGCTATTTACTCTGAGCATATTCAAAATTATGATTTTGATCATCAAAATAAAACCAAACAAAAAAACACAGGGTAAATTAAAGATTTTTTCACCTGGGATAACCAAAACAGCTTGCCTGCACTAATGTGAAGGGTGATACTGGGATTTCGACTGCATTAAATAGGTCAGGTCTGGCTCAAAGACAGTGGTTTTGATGCGCAGGATATCACGCAGGTGAGAGTCACTTAGTCTTGTCCTAACGCGGCTCTTATTAAAGTTCATAATTGAGAATGTCTTCTCGCACAAGTAGGTTGAGCCAAACAAGCTCAG
>RPOG01002344.1:0-97441 GCA_008086565.1 Thalassoma bifasciatum
CAGCTACATTTTTATAGCAGATATAAATCAATCGAATCAAAGACAAAAGACCACAAGGCTACAGCTTCCTGGTGACTGTGTTATCGAGAGCTTAATGGAGCAACAAACGGCCTGACAATCCTTAAAGGAAAGAACTTTCCATTCAACCCTTCCAATAAATTCTCAGTAAGACAGCAGAGGAAGGAGTTCAACTCTTAACAGAAGAGTGTGTTGACAACAGGGAAGAGGTCAGTAAAGATGTGATGGATCGGTCATACTTCATATTCAGATGAACCTGTACCACTTTTTATTAAACCAAGTACAAGTACTAACATTTGAGTACTCAGTGATGCCCAGTACAGATCATCACTGCAGTTCTAACGTGACTTCCACGTGACTTTTTTATTTCCTCATTTTCTAATTTTAACAAATTCAGAAACAGCAAAAATCTTCGCACATCTACGTTTCAGGCAGGTGCGTCAGACAAGGATAATTAATCCAAAATGACAAAAGAAGAATTCCTGCACACTGTCCAAACTTCCAAAGTAATTCATGGCAAAGTTTTGGTCACAGACCTTTTTCAAGCAAAAAAAAGGTCTGCTTGAAAAGGGTCTGTGACCGAAACATTGCAATAAATAACTTTGGAAGTTTGGACAGTGTGCAGGAATTCTTCTTTTGTCATTTTAACAAATGAAATGAAGACCATGAAACACCTGCACGTTGCTGACATTTTAACAGATAAAGTCTCTATACCTGTGCGCCAATGACAAGCAATCTTGCTTTTAGATGTATTATATATAGTCAAGGGCATAGGTTTGATTATGACATTGGTGGGGACATAGCTACCCCCCCCTTCCAAATTGTTTTTGTTTGTTTGATTTTTTTTCAATGGTTGCTCTCTTCCTAAGAAATACATGTAAATAAGTAAAAACTTTAAAAAGTGTACCTCTTTGGCAATAAATATGTTCTTTTATTCAATATCAGCATTGTTGTGCCTCTAGAGTTATATACCCTTGAAGTAACTCACACTCTGACTCCTAAAAAAGTATCTTACTTCCAGTTTTCTTTTCTTTCACATCCTTCAAATCCTAATTACTAAGCACATATACACACACAAACACACATATACAAGCAAGGACACATGCAAACAGACACGAATATAAACTCCACCACTGATTATAATCATAATATTCATATTGATTTCTGGAAATAAATTTTCGGTTGCCCTACATCCACTTGCAGCTGCAGTGGCACCGCCAATATTTAGTGGCACTGCCTCCTGCAATATTGCACTAACAGTTTGCAAGTAGTTTTCCAAGCAGATGGAATCAGCGAGGACAGCCAATCACAAGTACATTAGCAAGAAACCGGAAGAACCAATTTGAGAGCAATATTTAGGTGAGAGGCGGGACTGCTAGCAGAGACCGCCTCCTCACACACGAGTGCAACGCCAATATTCACGAAGGCTGCAAGCGAAACAGCCGACAGGGAGCAAAGCCAATGAAAAGACACGCAGCTATACCCAGCAGCTATATTTGCAATACCTTGAGCAGCTGTTTGCCCACAGCTGGACTCATCTTCTCATCCACCATGAAGATAACGATGCCTCTGTCGTCCATTCCTCTCCTCCCAGCTCGCCCGGACATCTGGATGTACTCACCTGATGTGATCTGGGTCAGAAACAGTAGGAAGAGAGAGATGCGTCACTGAGTGTGGAAACGTAAGCAATAAAACAGGTAAAAACATTAAAGAGAGGATACGTGAGGGGGAAACTGACAGTATTGTGAAACTAACGCAGTTTTTCTAAAGTTGGTGTGCAGCCAAGTGTGAATAAGCTACATAAAAATCTACATGATGAAATCTCTTCATAAGAACAAAATTTAAAGACTTTTCCCCAGTCTCAGGGGACTTATCGCTCCTCCGCACATGGTTCCAGTAAAGCTGTGTGCGTCTACTGGTCTTTGTGCAACGCAAATGCTTACAAAAAGGCAGATAAGATCATTCCTGTGTTGAAATGATGCGATCTTAATTCGAGGCATGTGATGGGATCAGCTCTTGATTCTGTGCAGTTCAGGAATGAGAGTCGCGTGTGTTCAGAAGTGTGAGTGCCTGCGTGGAGCTTTGGCATCATCACCGGCACCAGATGTTCTTCATGAGCCTCTTGGAGGGCAGTTTCCCCCTAGTTCTCTCTAAGCGTGCGTGCGTGTGTTCGTGTGTGAATGAGGTGAAGTTGAAGGGTGCTCTTAAGTGACAGCGGCTCCACACACAGCCCCCTCACCTCCTCTAAATAATACGTGGCTGTTTATGTGGCAATGCGAGCTGCAGGCCTGGTAAAGTCCTCAGAGGAACACACAGAGTGACGATCCCACCACGCCGCACCAGGCTGGATCCAGACTTTTGAAGTGATCGCACAGTTTACAGGGAGGAGGGAGCTTAACTATTTCATTGGCTGCTCTTTGAAGCTAGTATAACAGGAAGATTAGCTTCTCTAATGCTATGATTGTGAGCTAAATATCTCCTCTTCTTCAAAGCAGGGAAACTTTTCCAAATATGGACGTGCGGTCTCCCTGGACTTCACTTTTCTGGGCTCATCTTCCTGCTTTTGTTTGCCCACAGCCGCAGAAATGACGATTCGCTGCACAATGTTCTTGTTATGGTTCAGGATGCGAAGGAGAATTAGGGAAAATATTTCATCAAATTTCCTCTTGACAAAATATCTTAAACCATTTATTGTGAGAAACTGTTTGTGAGTGCATGTTGTCCCTTACAAAGCGGTGGTTCTTGCCATCAAACTTGCGTGCGCTGGTGAAGAGAACGGTGCGAGCCGGCATGTTGATGCCCATGGCGAACGTCTCTGTGGCAAACAAAGCCTGAAAACACAAGAAAAAAGGCGACACTGATGCGTTTTTATCACAACTTCTGACAATAATTATTCACAAATAAATAACCGTGGAATCGAAAAGAGACACATGGTCAACAAAAGAGACTCGCACTTCCTAACATCTGTGTGACTTCCTGAAGGAGACTTGAGGCCAAAGCACATTGAAGTGTGTTTATAGGGTCAAAACAACTATAAATAAAAGCTTTAATTGTTCTTAAGAGAGCGCCTTGTTATTTTTCTTATATTTCCAAGATATAAAAATACCATTTTGCACTTTCTCTTAAAAAAAATTGTATTGACCAACGTCTGTGTACAAAAAAAAGAAGATGTTAAGAGTCGTGAGCTGAGCCAGTTCATCTTAGGATATACACAACAAACCATCACGTGTGCTCTTCAAGGAAAAAAGAACCATAAACTAAAGCAGACATGGTGACTCTGGGGGCTTCAAGATGTGTAACTAACATATTTAGAGAGAAAAAAAAAGTGTTTATCATTTTTTGCATTACTGTTGGTTGCCAGAAGTCATATTTGCTGGCATGACTCATCTTTGCAGTGAAAATTGTAAACATTACTGTCTAATCTTTAGTATCCTTTTTGGTTTACACAACAGGGACAAACTGAAGATGTGCTGAAGTGAGACACTCCTGCTCAGAGCCATAAAAAGTCAGAGAGAAATGATGTACAGAGGTTAAACCTGTACATATTTTCATTGCTCTAAAAGCACAGAACAGAAACTGAGTGCTTGGTTCTGTGCAGCTCTTTTAAGAATTATCTGTTCTCCATATGGAGTTAGCAATCCTGATACCTAACCAGGATGGGTATTTTAAAATTATCATACGAATTGATAGTTACTGCTTGATAAAGATGGACCTATACATCGACCATTATATAAGGCAGATTTTTGCATTTTTCATTTGTATCAGCATCAGCCAATACACAAACGCAAGTGGGTTTGCGGATATAGTTTTCCCACGGGCAGCTCTGTGTTGCTACCAGACACTAAAGCCTTGCTCCTCCCCTGCTTGCAGTCTGCAGAGTGAAGCAACTTCAAAACGATATCAAAATGTATTTGGTAAAGCTGAACAAAATGAAATTTTTACTCCTGTTTACAACATACACTACATCTCTTTTCCATCTTGTTTCAGTATGAAATAAACTCCAATTAATGTTCCCTATTTTAGAATTGACATTTGTTATCATTGTGTCATTTTTAAGATATAAATGTAGGGAGCAAAAGCAGCTTTGGCCCCAACTACATGCCCAAGAAAATCAGCATCCTGAGTTGATCATCAGCTAAGGGTGACGGAAAAATAATTGGCCCTAAAAATCCGTATTGGCTCATCTGTACTGCTTACAATTAACTGAATAGAAAAGAAAACAAGAACTGGGGCTCCATTGTGGGACTGTGCAAGGTAAGTATGGTATTGCGTAAGTATGATATGCGAATAGAAATGATCTAAGTATATGTTCTATTTTTACCAAGCAAGGTTTGCACTTAACTTCTATTTTTAGTTAACCAGACTCATAACTCATCTGTTCAAACGCTCCTACTCCCACTGATCTTTTGCACGGTCTATGGTATTGTATTATTTGTTTTATATCTGTTTTTATGCCTTTTTTAATACACTTTTTATTTTTTGGAAGGTGACCTTGAGTGTGATGAAAGGCACCCTTAAATAAAATGTGTTATTAGTATTATTATCATCATCATGATTATTACTTTATTTTTTTTAGGAGTTACTCTAGTTCTCTCTGGCGATTTAAAAGTCCCTGTTTTTCTGCAGCACGGAATCCCACAGCAGTGCATCTGTTACTGCAACTGACACTGATGCTTTATCATATCATTACATCATTATGGAAGTATTTCTTGTTATTCTGTGACAAAAAGCAAACAGCTGTCAGATGCCATACAACCACCTCTTTGCTGTTATATCATTGAAACCAGAGGCAGGTAAAAACAACTGATTTAGTTCTAAGATAAAAAACAGTCGCATGATCTTTTTTATTATTATGATTTTTTTGTTCTATCATGAAATGTTTATTCGAATATTTGAAAATCACCACTCATCCCCAATGCTCACATTTCTCCTTATCGTATCGAGTTTAGTTCAAGCAGCCACCTTGACGCAGAAAGCATGCTGGGCTACACGGCAGTGCCACTTTTTCCCAGTTTGGGATGCCTGTCTTATTGAAAAGTCCCCACATTCAAGATAAGTGAGCAGCAGACTTGAGAGAGGCAGCTGTATGAGGCTGCGGCAGCTGGTAACAGTAGCACTTTATCTGAAGGTCAAGTAAAACTATTGCAGCACAATAGAGCATGTTTCTCTGCATTGTTTATGGGTTTAATGGTTGCAATGGCAAACAGGATGCAGCCTGTTTTTAAATTGGGGAGAAAAGTTATTTAAAGCATTAAATGTCACAGAATACTGTTTGTGACATTAAGTTTAAGCACATTAAGTCATACCTTTAGCAGGCCCTCAGAGAAAAGAATCTCTATGGTCTCTTTCAGGATGGGCAGCAGACCTCCATGATGGATTCCTATCCCCCTTTTCAACAGCGGCAGCACGTGCTCCACCTGTAACATATTAAGATCATTGTTAGGTGACTGAGTTTCTGTTGGAAAAATAGAGCAAAAGATACCAGTTTGTTCTTGTAATCAAAGAATCAGAGCCACAGGAATAGAGTATGGAAGACTGAACCCTTGTAGTGGAAAAGTGTGGTGAACGTTTGGCCCTGACGTTGCTCGTGCTGAAGCGGTCGACTAACTCAAAAATATTACCTCAACTTGGCTGGTTTTCATTCCCAGTGAGGTAGAATAACAGGAGCTCTGTGTTAGAGTCCATGTTGACATTTTCTGTGCAGCTATTTACATAAAAGTGTCTGAACTGTCTTTTCCAAGCAGAGAATGACCCCAAAGGAAATAGTGAGTGTGTTTCTCTGAGCTTTGAAAAGGTTGAAGTTCAAAACTTGGGGTGAGAGAAATGAAGGTGACAGAAGTTTCTCACAATCTGAGAGGAAACAGAGAGAATGACCTTCTCACCTGAGGGAGCTTTTTGTCTTCGTCTGAGAGACAGTCCACAGCGTTGCTGAACACTTCCTCAACCAGGCGTTTCTCATCATCTGGAAAAGAAAACAATCAAACGTTAGTTGTTTTTCAAACTTTTCTCCAGAAATAATTCAAGACAAAGTTTCCCAAACACTTTTTTTTTTTGTTTTCTTTGACTGGGATGATTTCTTAGCCAATATTCAGCAACACTCTCTCAAATTTCTGTCATTTTGGGGGATTTCTAACTCTTTTTTTTTTTATAAAAATGTACAAATATTGTTACTGATGAGGCGATATGTTCTTAAATGCAACTAAGCATGCCATCATTTTACTACAAACACAAATCCATTCATGGAAGTGGTTAAAATCATGACATTATTATGATGTATTGGGTTTGTATTAGTCGCCTGTTAGTGCCAGCCCTGCCAGTGTTATTATTATGAAGATCACGTTAAATTGTTTGCTGTGGCTACCTTTCTCCATTTAAGTGGAAACTTCGTCATAATTCTGGGAAAGCTTCATTTGTTAGTCAGATCTTGGATTTCCAAAAAGCTTTGCTGCCCCAGAATTTATTTCTAATGTCACATTACTTCAGTGTCAAGGGAGTCTTTTTAAAATACTGTAGTAACAAAGCCATACCACAGGATTGGCCAATAAGGACCCAGGATGTTACATAGCTGATCGGATCCCACGGTCAGAAACAAACTGAGTAACACTTGGAAGACAGAAGTTTTCAGATATTTCTCAAAGTCAAGACGAAATACGCACAGAAAGCGCCCTGAAAAGGAATTAAAAGAGGGTGAGTCCTTGTCGTTTGACCAGGGCAGCTGTAATGTGCAGATGTACAACACTCACATGGCAGGATGTGTGTCCTCTGAACCTTACTTTTAACTTTAAGAGGGGTTATTGTGATTTTTTTAAGTCTTTATTCCATCACTCTGGTGCCCCGATAGCAGCTTCACATAATTTACAACTCACAAAAATCCTTATTTTTCTCTCACTGGTGTTTTGCAAAACTCATATTCATTTTAGCTGCTGTCTCTTTAAGGCTCCCTGCTCCACAAACCCCCTTCACTCTGATTGGCCAGCCACTCTGGAGGCCTGTCAGAGGTAGAGCGAGGGGCAGACCTTGATCTTTAAGGTCTCCCAAGTGTCATGAATCAATTAAGAGATGTTGATATGATGACCTCATCATTTTTGAGAGTCGGAAATCAGAATACCCCCTCTTTAATAAACTGATGTAACTACTGTTAAAAACTCATTTTGAAAAACAACTTAGGTACTCATGCAAACTCATATCTAAATGAAATCAGATGGAAAAATTGTTCTCTAAATTCCAGCCCAAAAGTTTACCAATGTGCTGAATCGTATAAACATTTTCAGTCAAAACTGTCTGTATATGATTTGAATACTGGATCGGAAGTGTTGCTTACTTAAGTGCTTTTCAGATTTTTTGTCTGCTCTGCTTTCTGGATGAACTTCTCAGTGCCTGTCTACTTTACGTAAATCTAAACCTACAAATCTTTTCATAAACTTCTTTGGACCATGCATACTCCAGGCAGTTTCACATTGATCGACCTCAAGCTTTGCCAATAAAAAAAAAATGATGTCGTAATGCTGCACAATCTGAGAAACGACTCAGTGCAGCAACACAAACACAACCTATGTCAAACTTTTAATGCGAGTGAGGGGATATTTTTTTGGAGCTGCAGTTCTTCACCCGGTCAGTTGGTTTATCTTTCGGCACCAGTGGGTCCCCTGACTCCAACGCTGCTCTGCCATTCTGCACACACACACACTGCCTAGAAAGTATGTGTCACAGCACTCAGCAGGAAGGCAGAGAGCGAGGAGGGGGCTCGGTCAGAAGGAAAACAGACTGAGAAATAAGATATGAAGCACACAAAAAAACAAGAGGGAATGAGAGAAAAACCAGGTCTACGTGGCTCCTTTCCCTCACTAATATCCAACTACACACACAAACGAGGAAACTTCACAACAGCAACAACCTGCCGACAAACACACTGACCCAACAATCTAAAGGACTGAGCTCTGTGAACTGGAAATGTTCATCCAGATTATGACCTCAGCTTCATACGCGATACCATTTTACTGCAGGCACATAAAAACATCAATTACAGCAGGATTTGTAAAAACGGCTTTTCAAGTCTTTATATTAAATAAACATGTTGATAGAATAATTTGACTCATCTGGAGATCTGATTATATCGTTTAGACATTTTTCCTCACAATCAAGTCAAGTTTTCCAGTATAATTAAATCAAATCATCTGACTGGTATCTTTGGACAACATCTGCTTTGTTTTCTAAGAAAGTCTTCTTCAAAAAAAACTAATCAAACTGTGGGAAATGAGGGATTACTTCTGGCAGAGTGGATCCATTTGTGCTTTTTCTGTGATATTAATGAAGAAGTTGGCAGACGTGAAAGGAGAAAGGCCCTCAGTGTTGGAAGAGCTGAGCGCAAAAACAAACCTCTTCATTTATGAGAATGTCACAATGCAGCAAAAACAAACCAAGACGAGGGAGGAAAATGTTTCTCAAGTAAGACTTCATGTTTTATTTCACTGACGGAGCCCGAAGCAGGTGGACGCCAGCCAACCGCAATCTACCGCTGGACTATCTCCATCCTGCAGAGATCTGTCCTCATGGTGGAGCTTCACGTATGAACCAAACAGCAGGACCAGCTGTGCAGTCACAGTGAACCAGATTGATGGTATTCACTATGTGGGGTGGATTTATTCAGCTACACTTGCCAACAGTTTAGCATTTTGAGAGATTGCCCAATTCCAACTCCCACCACAGCTCTCACAATTCGTCTCTGAAATGTGTTTGTGTGGTATTTTAGTGTTCAGCCCACCAACTCTGCAAAGAATTGAATATAGTGCTGGTAATATGACTTTATGTGATAACCAAACAGCAACCTCTGGTTTAAAGAATGTGACGTTTATGTTGAGATGCTAAAAACTGAATTTCATCAAGCCTCCACTTAGGGGCTTAGAGGATGCATGTTATAAATCAGTACGGCTGAAAAATATATTGTTATCATATCGGTATTGAGATATGAAAAATCAAGATATTAATATCCCAATATCAATAACATCAGAGATATAGTTGTGCCCTAATTTTTTGGCCTTTTCTCAGAAAATATGAATGATAACACAAAATCCTTTTTATCACCTATGGTTGGTGGTTGGGTGAAGACGTTTACTAACAATCGACTATGTTTACTCTTTAAATCTTAATGACAACAGAAGGTACCACGATGACCCTTATTGGTGACTTTCTGTTAATGTTGATGACTGACAGTGAGCTCTAATCAATTAACCCCACTTTCCCCATCCTGTTATATTATGATGCTTTTATTTTTCAGAGAAATGCTTTCTCTAATCCCAGAGCTATATTATACCGCACTTATGTCCAGATATCTGGCATTAATATCTAGATGTGAAATTTTGTCCATATTGTTCAGCCCTAATAAGTACATATCAGTATCAGCCAATATTGGCTCAAAAATTAACTATAAATTATCTGCAGATAACAGTGTGTTATCGGCCGATATACCAGGCTGCTGCTGACTTGATTAAATCTCCAACCTTGGTGCCATGTCCCTGGAGCGAAAACGACATGCCCAGTGTGACGTGAACATTTGTTTTGTTTCCTCACTCTGTCAGTTGTGAAATTGGCCAAATTTGCCCTGGTTGTGGGTATTGTTATGATTGACTGAAGCAGAGCATTAAGTAATAAAGTATTTTTCATTATTTTGCAAAGAAAATGAGAAATATGTAACAAATATGATAGGAGTATGTACTATATCCCAACACAGAAGAAAGCTGATGATCTCTGCAATTAGCTGTGCAGAAAAAAAATGGTATTGGTATCTGTTATCAGTTAAATGAGTTGTAAAATATTGGTATATCAGATATCGCCAAAATTCCAATACCCTGCTTCTTTGGGCGGGCTGAAGGAAAACAAGAAGCCAAATACATAGCAGTTCAAAAAAGTTGAAATTTACAACAGAAATAAAAAAGTTTACAGACTGCTTCTCAAAACACTTTGGGTCTGATTAGCACACGATGGACTGTCACAATTTTATTCCTGGCTTGGTACTTTTACAGTAATTAAATTTAAAAGCTTTTTAAAAGTTTTATAATAATAGATATTTTAATAATATATATTTTGCCCATTTTCAACATGGCCCACAAAAACAATAGGTTTCACACTCTGTACTCAAAACAGATGGGTGACGGAGACTGCTGATATTTAGTATTTTGTTTTTATGTCAAACTGATTGCTGAAATCACTTCCTGATGGCCAGAAAAACAGAAATACAAAAGCTTTTTAACTATTTTTCAGATCTCAGCAGGTAATTCATCTGCTGATCCTGTTTTTCTGTTGAAGCAAAAAACTTCGTCCATGAAGAACAATAGTTAAAGTGGAGTAATTGTGTCTTTTTTTAAGTCTGTATACTGTCTCTCTGGAACCCCAGTCATCGTATCTTTACATGATTTACAGATCAATAAATTCCCAGTTTTTCTGTCACTGTTGTATTAGAAAATCCTTATTTTAGCCCGTCTGAAGCATTTTAGCTGCTGTCTCTTTAAGAATTGGCCAGCCCCCTGTAAGCCTGCTGAGGGTGGAGCTATAGGCAGACCTTGGTGATAGAGACCCATCCCATCAAAATGTCATGAGTCAGTAAAAAGATCCTTGTGTGATGACCTCCTCAATTCTCCAAGTACCCCCTCTCTAAATTCATGGTGCAATGATTTTTAAATGTCTTCTTGTACGTTTTCATTCGCCCTTCGTCTTGTTTTAATTTAAGAACTTAATCCTGGAACGTGCAGCGAGGGGACCAGAAACAACGCCAACAATGAGCACAGAACACTTTACAGATGTGGAGCTTGTGGGATCACTACATTTTACAACACCATGAGGACCATGAAACACACCAACAAATAAACACACAAATACACTCATAAAACACAACACTTACCTGTGTTAAAGTCCAGTTTGGCAACCTGCAGAGCGTAGGCCTCACACTCTTTCTTACTGAAGCTGAAAATGATGACGGGCTGGAAGTTTCTCTCCATGATCATCTTCACTATCTTGAACACACTGGATGGACCTGGAGAAATCACACATATGAGTTTACACTGACACATTTATTCATGTGGACTGATGGATACTTATCAATTCAGTTTATACCCAGAAACTAACACACCTTTCGTGCCTCCTTTCCGTCCTCTTGGGTCCCACTTGCCTCCACTGCTGCTCCCAGAATCCCCTGCGTCTCTTAGCACCTGCATAGCTGTGTTAAAATTGTCCTCTCTGAAGTCACCCTGAAGAAAAAACAGATGTAAAAAGTTTTAATATGAGGAAAATATAAGACAGTGTTACCTCAGTTAAAAAACCAGTTCTCTTTAAACATGAGGCGGTGCAATCTTTACATTTTCATCAACCACCAGGTGGAGTCCATCGCCCCCTGCTGGGAAGATGTAATGTTGCAGTGGAGTTGGACGGTAGTCTGTGTAGACTACATGGCAAGGCTGAGGGAAAGGAGGTGGAAAATATTTGATTTAGTTTTATTTCTGTTCACTTTAAAATAGAAGAGAGGAAGCTTCACCAATATGATGCACATTAACATAAAGTCCCACCTGTGAATGTAAGTGGCAGATCCACTCAGCAAACTGTCTGGCATTAGGGATGGTGGCTGACAAGAAGACGTAATGCACGTTATCAGGAAGAAGGATGATGGTCTCCTCCCACACCACACCACGCTCTGAAATACACACACACAAAAAGAAAAAAACATGTTTAAGTGTTTTCTCCAAAAACCAACTTTACTTGTTGGAAAACTCTGGCAGCTCAAGTGTCAAACATCAGGTCCACAAATTGTCTTCACTGAACAAACTTTAAATAAATACCTTGTTACATGCAAATTGAACAGACATGCAAAGCTGCCTCTTCCACTTTGCTTTATCAAGTATTAATTGTACTGTACAGAACAGTTTATCAGAACTATAATCAAATGCAAAGCAGGAGTTGGAGGTGTTGCACATGGAGTTTATGGCATCACTGAACTTAAACTCTTGCCTCTATTTGGGCTGGTAGACACAGACCTAGAATAAAACACATAACACTGCAGATTTAAAATAAAAATAAAATGCATAAAGATGCATCTAAAAAGAAAAAAAAACGGAGTGTCATAGAAAAGCTACAAATTAATTGCCTTCATTCCACACTGCATTGATTAATCAACTCATGCAAAAGGAGCCCCAGTCAAACATACAGAGTAAATATAATTGAACAAACTTTTTCAGAAAGACAGCATTTCTCTGTCAAAAGTCCTCTTTTATTAGTATTATTGGGGTTTTCATCAACTGTTAGCCATAATCATCACAATTTAAAGAAATAAATGATTGAAAAAATATCACAGTATTATTTTTTTGTGTTGAACTACTAAAATAAATAAACTTTTCCCAGATATTCTATTTTATTCAGATGTACCTGAATACCTTGTTATGAATTCAAGGCTGGGTTTGTTAAAAAATGAGGCCAGTTGATGAATAACATTAATTGTCATGAATGCTTAAAAGATGAAATGACATCAAGCCCACACCTGAATCTCTCATGTAATGAATCTCGTCAAAGACAACCCACGCCACCTCCCTCATGATCTCAGAGCCTCGGTACAGCATGCTCCTCAGGATCTACAGACAAAAACAGTTTTTTTAAATAAAGAGTTACACCTGAATATTTTTTTAAATACTAAATGTCAACTGTCTCACCTCTGTTGTCATGACAAGGCAGGAGGCGGTGGGGTTAATAGTGACATCACCAGTCATCAGTCCCACATCCTGAAACTCTTCGTACATCTCTCTGTACTTCTGGTTGGAGAGCGCCTTGATAGGGCTTGTGAAGATCACTCTCTGCTTCTCTCGGAGGGCAAGAGCAATGGCATATCTGCAGGAGAGGATCAACCAGTTAGAATTAAGAATCAAACATTATTAATGATTTACCTAAAAAGAATCGAGTCAATAATTTTACCGATGGTATGGGCTGAAGTTTGTGCCACTAAAAATTGAATTTGTATTTATGTATTGAATTTGAAAAGCAGTACCTGAAATTCAATATAATGTTATTTGCCTCAAAATTGTACTTGAAAATTCAACTCCTGACTGTTAAATTCAAAAATATAAAATTCAATATCTGTTTGGAAAATTCTGATGAATCTTTACAATTCTATTTTAGTGAACTAATACAGGTTTGCAGCACCCCATCAGCCAAAATGTAAACAGTCCATTTATTTAAAATAAAACAAATTTCCAAATCACAAATTTAAAGGAGCTTTACTAAATTATGTTCCATTGAGGGTACTCACTCAGCACAGACAGTCTTTCCAGCTGAAGTGTGTGCAGACACCAGCACAGACTGATTGTTGTCGATACATAATATGGCCTCACGCTGGAACGGGTCGAGAATGAAGGGGTATTCCTACAAGACAAGACAAACAAACCAAAAGAAGCTCTTGGTATGATTTCCTTTCTCACATACTACCAAGTGCAATACAACCAAACCCAGTTCTGATACACTAAGGCAGTAGGGGGTGTCAACAAAAATGTTAATAGTATCAAAAAGTATTTTCATCTCAGGTAACCTTTGATCATTTTAAAAAGCACTATAAAATAAACCAAAGTATAACAAAGATTTGAGTTTCCACAGATGATAGTGTTCAAAAGCTAGAAGCTCGGTTTACCCCATACAAAACATGAAAACATATATATTGTGTGAAGATAATTATGCAGCAAGAACAAGAGAATGTGCATGTATTGCAAGACCCTTTTTAAATACCTTGGCTGCTTTCCCCACTCGTGGTTTCAGTGGTTTGTACTCATCAGCAGCAGGCAGAGCAACCTGTTGGTAGACAGTTAAGGTTTATCACAGTTTGATATTTAAAGTAATATAATGATCACAGAGGTGACAGATTAAGGGATAAGATGGATGCATGATACACAGAAGTCTTTGCATGTGGCAGTTTGGTGTGCCAATTTAGCAAAAAGTTGGTTTTTCTCATAAAATTGCCATCCACCTAGACTCATTTTGGTTTGTTTGCTTACCTCATGTGAACATCCCTCCACAGTTTCAACTGGCTCTACCTTCACTTGAGGCATGAATTCTGAAAGACTGAAGTAAAGCATCTTTAAGTTATCATACAACTTAACAGTATATATGCTTGCATATTTACAACCAGAACATCCACTGACACACACAGTTCATAACAACACTTGATGCACCCAGCAGATCATATGTCTTACTTCATTTCATTAGCAGAGACTGCTTCATGTCGAGCCTTCTTCCCAAACACCACCTCCTCTCCTCCGTCACTGTCTGCCTCCCTCTTGACCCGGGCAGATGGACCAGCATCCTTTTCACTCTCATTTTTACCAATTACTTTACTGTAAAAGGGGACAAGTACACATGGACAGAACTGTGGTTAACTGTGGCTAACATGCTATTATTTACACAGAAACACTACAGCAACTACCCTGCCAGACTCTACCAAATTAACAACATAAGCTCCTTAAAGATAATAACAAAACTTATTTCTAAAATATTTATATTTAATGCTTTTAAGAATTTCATATGCTTCGTACAGTTTCTAGTTTCTACATTCCAGTTTACATGCCGGCTAACTAGCATGTTGACTGGACTGGCACGAGCACACATGATGCTGCGTTCACGTGCCCTGGACATTCAAAAGTTGTGTATTCAATCTCCAAATGTTACAGAGTAAACTTTGGTTATTTACCCTATATCCGGTGTCAAAGATGCAGGTATCTTTTTACTCGTGCTCGTTTGTTGTTCTTCATCAAACACGCTGAACAATCCGTCTCCAAACGCGTCTGCCATGATTGCAAGGGGTACACTACCCACAATGCAACACGAGGTTACTACCGTGTAATACTTCCTGGTGTTCTGGTCGACATTGTTACCTTTCGAAATGTGTCACTCACTGCGTTACTCAAATTGCGCATGCGCATGACCACAAGTTTAGGCTTTCGTCACAATCAACGGTCGTTTTTTATATTTTCTATAATTATGATTATGATTATTTCTATAATTATTGTTTGTAGTATTTTTCTCCTTTCACTTACATTCGCTTTTTAAAAGTATTCCCAAGTTAAATCAGCGTTTATTTCTTTCTCACATTTGTAAACAACTGCAGTTGGACAAAGTTCAACATTCAAAGTGTTTATTGACGTAAAAATAATTAGGGTAAAGTGTTTCACCGTAAAATGAAATAGTTCATTATCTATCCACATTAAACACCGTGAAACAAAATTTCAAGGTAGACGAGAAAAAGTGGATGATTTGAGGCACAAAAATGCAATATAGCAAGGCCATAAGAGTACTCCACAAGTCAAGAAAAATATAATATAAATAGAGGTTAAAAGAATAGATTTTAACAAATACAAACTGATAGTCAAACTAAAAAAGACAGTCATTTTTATAAAACGTCTCTTAATTTTTTTTCGCAGTCAATAAAAAAATGAATATAGCACATTTTGTCATTGCAAATCCCAATACTTTGTAAATGATTTAATGCTGAAAATGAAACAATTAATGACATTAAATTGTCAACATCACACTTTTGATTTTTTACGTCAATTTAAATTTATGGATAGAAAATATGATAGCGTGAAACCCTGAAACCTTTAAACAAAATTTTACATCAGTTTACCCATATTGTAATAGTAACATATCTCAGTGTGTAATCATAAAACATAAAAACAACCTTGAATCAGAAAATCGTGCACGTTTAGAAACAAAACCGTAAAGTAGCTTCATTTGTCAAAGAAGCACATATTTTCAGAACACCAGTACGGAAGCTGCGATGTCCAAAAGCCACCAGTCAGACTTGACTGCGGAGATACACGTTTAGCATTATCTTCTCCGCTTCAACAAGCTCATCACTATTTATAATTCAGCGGATGACTTTTCACCAAAGAGTCACATAGAGGAGCCGCAGAGTCCCAGAGTTGTGTTGACGTTATGGGGGGAAAGAAGAAGAAAGCAGCGGCTCAAGCAGCAGCTGCACCGGCAGCAGCAGCAGCCACAGCAGCCAGGACTGGAGCCTCTGCACTGGGCAACGGCGTGGCAGAGGACCCGAAGAAGCAGCCAGCCAGCAACAAACCGGGCAAACCAGCCAAAGAGACCAAGCCAAAAGGTTGGTAAAGGCTCCTCTATTACTAAGACACTAAACAGTGACAGTGTGTGAGCTGCCTGTTGTATGTCAGTTTGTATACGGACGTATGACTTCCCATGCTTGCGCTGAATATGGGATATTTTTAAGTTCTCACAAAAACTTATTGAATGAAAACCATTGATAAACTGAACATAGTTTACTGCAAACAGGTTTACAAGTCCTAATAAGGGAGTCTTTAGAAAGTGTTTGTAGGTAACCAACCAACTTAAAGTGGGGGAACTTATAACTGACACTTCATGTTTTCTAGTGGAAAATTATTTTTATGATGGACAGCTGTGTGTACACAAACCCTTTGAAATTACAAAATGTTGGAGCTTTGATATCTATTAAGTACACCCACTAGTGTAAACATGAGTGTAAACATTCATTAATTTCTATTTCTACACTGCAAAAACTGATATCTTAACAAGTCACTTTGTCTTATTTTTGGTAAAAATGTGTCTTTTTGTTCTTGAAATGAGCTACATTCTACTGATAAGTCCAGAAAAATGTATTGTTTCATGTTATTTAAAGACAAAAACGAGGTCTCAATTGCTTGTAACAGGTCAAAAAAAATCTGCCAATGGGACAAGAAAAAAGTTTCTTGTAATAGGACATCTTTCTAATTTCAAGAAACTTCGCAGGCAATTTTATCTTATCCCATTGGCAGATTTTTGTTGACCTGGTACAAGCAACTCAGATCTAATTTTTGTCTTAAAAATTGAAATAAGACATTTTTATGACCTGGTCCGGTGAATGTGGCTCAAATCAAGAAAAATAAGACAATGTCTACGACAAATAAGACATAATGACTTGTATAGAGTTTCAGTTTTTGCAGTGTGCTAGGTGCAGCTCTGTCTTTGCTGTTCTTTTTGAGTTGACGCTTCTTATATTATTTTATATTCTTGGTACTTTCGCACCATACATATTCTTGCATTGTTGCTGTGTCTGTGAATTTCCCCTTGTTGGTCGAATAAAGGAGTGTCTTATCTTATCATATCTTAAAATGTGCGAGCTGACTTCAAGAAGGGCCACTTTTCCAAAATTACACACATGGAGGTTGATCTATGGCTACCAATAGAGCTTTAGTAATTCCATATTTTTCTCTCAGGATATTGTAGAGATTAATTCAGGATCTGGAATTAAATGTATATATTAAATCTGGCATGTTTGTTCATTGCCTGCCTTCAGCTCCAAAGACATACAGTCTTGCCAACACAGCCCAGGTGGACACAAGTGGAGTGGCAGACAAATCTATACTTAAGGTTAGTGTTGATAAACTAACACGTAAAGAATTTCTCTCTTTCTGTAAGTAAATACATGTTTTTGCTGTTTAATCTGTTGTTGAGTTTGTAGCATTTAAAATAGTGAGATCTTGGATTTGATGCTTTCCTGCAGGTTTCTATCCAAGCTGATCTAGAGAAGAAGATCATCAAACTGATCAATGACTTCAGAGAGGAGAATGGAGACAAAGGACCAATCTCAGGCAGGCTCACAAGCAAGAAGCTGCTGGTAAATACAGAATCAACCTTTTCATGCATTCATGCACATACACACTCAGATGTCACTCTGACCCTGTGAGTGTTTTCAGGACCTGTACACAGCTCTGCAGAAGTTCAACTTTAAGAGAGAGCACATCGAGGAGGCGATGAAGAGTAGTGTTCTGTACGGAGGAGACCTGCACTCTGCTCTCGACTGGCTCTGCCTCAACCTCAGAGATGGTCATTTTCAGCATTTGAAAACATCAATTATGTATTTGTGGAGGAAACAGGGCTCTCAATAAAGTGGTTTTGTAAATTCTTCTTTCAACAGAGGAGCTTCCGGAGGGTTTCAGCCAGCAGATGCAGGAGGAAAGTCAGAAGAGCAGGCCGAGGTTTCAGCCTCCAGCTCAGCAAAAACCTGCCGCACAAAGTCCCAAGATACCAGCCAGCACCCAGAAAGAGACACCCAAGGTTCGTGCATTGATGTTTGAAAACAAGATTGCTCAAATAAGGTCAATTTTAGTAAAACTGACCCATAAGGCTTTTGTCTTCTAGGCTAAAGAAAAGGATGAGGCTGCCAGTATGAAAGATTGGATCCTAAGGTATGCAGAGCAGAGCAGTGAGGAAGAGGAGGAGGAAGAAGATGATATTGGAGGGAAAAAGACTGCACGCAATCCTGAATTGGATGAAAAGTTTGATCCAGTAAGTAAAAGTCAAGCAACTCAAGGTTGAGGCTGATTCACAATTTAAGATAAGGGCATGAAAAATTATGGAAATAAATAAAAAACTATTTGTTGGGGCAATATTGCGAAACATTTTCTTTTCTTCAAAATTATCTCATTCCACTATTTTGTGCAGAATGACAGGTATTTGATCCTTACCGCTCAACTGTATGACGCCAAAGAAATGGCAGCTGCTTCAAAGACAAAGGGAGACAAACAAGGCCAGAGGTCAGCTCAGGACAGGATACGGGTCATACAGCAAGGTCAGTGAGGTTTGAGCTTTGACTTCACACTGATTTCTAACTTATAAATCTAATAAAACATTTTCTTTTTGTAGAAATGAAGCAGCTTGAGTCCCACCCTATGTTCAATCCAGCTCTCAAAGTGGTAGATTTGCCTCAGAAGGAGAAGAAAACACCTGTGAGCGAGGACAAAGAGGACCTGGGCTTCAAGCTGTTTGAACAAGCTGAAAAAGCTCCACCTGAAGAGAAAGGTTTGTGTCCCTCAGAGTAACAAAAGCATCTTCATAGAGGCGTCATACACATAGTTTGAAAGTAGTATGAATTTGTCAAACTTCTTCGATGACCATGTCAAAACGTCTCTTGCAGTTGTGAAGAAGAACGAGCCCAAAGACATCCGTAACTTTGACTACACGGCTCGTAGCTGGACAGGAAAGTCTCCCAAACAGTTCCTCATCGACTGGGTCAGAAAGAACCTGCCCAAAAGTCCAGCACCAGCTTTTCATAAAGTGGCAGCTGGTCGATACTGGAGATGCAAGTTAGTATGTTTTCATGTTTTTAAATCCAAATATGTTCAGGAGGTATTAAAAACAGAAGTTTTTCAGTTTTTTTAAGTATTAATGACTCTTCAAACACCAACTAATCAAGTACATGTATGATACCTCATTGGCACTCTTTTACTCTTTACATTATTCAGGCATCACTTTAGTCTTTTCATATCTTGACATAAGAAATTTTCCATAATTGTCAGTGTTGTTGGTTATTTTTATCTCATGAGACAATTTGTATCAAAAATTAGACAAATGCTTATTTGGAATCCAGTTTTTGCTGTTAGATTTCTTCAAAATAAGGTACATAAATATGTCAAAGAGATCCCTTGATTGAAATCACATTTTTATATTTAATTTCTTATCTACTTATGTTGATACTAAATAATTCAAATTCTGTGGATTTTGTGTCTTATTCTAATTTTCTACATTTTAAAGCACTTTATGATTTTTAATTGATATTTTTTCTTCGGTATTCTTCTCTTCTTTTTTTCTTCTTTTTTTCTTCTTTTACTTTATTCAACCTCTTTTTCATCTCTTTCTTGTTTGGTCCTTTTCTTCTTTTCTTATTCTTTATTTTCTGTGTTTAGTCTTTATTTCTTCATCCTCCTCTCTGCAAATTTAAATCTCTTTTGGTCTTCCTTGTTCTCAAGCTTCCTTTATACTTCTTTCTCTTCCTCTCCCTTTCTTTTGCATTCCTCCATCTTTTTCCTCCTGTTCTCTTTCTTTGTTTTCTTTACAAATCATTTTCTTTTCAATTTCTTTTTCCACCTTATCTTTTTCCTCAATGGTTTGTTTTTCTTCTTTTCTTTTGTTTTTGTCTCCACAATTTTGTCTTTCTACTTTTTTTTCTGTATTAATTGTTCCGTTCTTTCTACTTGTTTTTCTTGCTGCTTCTGTTTTTCCATTTCCTCAATTCTTATGTTTTTTCCCTTTTTATTGCTTTTTCTCCTTCCTTTCTTGATCTTCTCCTCCTCTTCTTTTTCTTCTTGTTTCCTTGTCTTTTTTCTTCTTATTCTTCTTTTTATTGTTACTTTCACTGAACAATAAAAGTTTTTCCAGCGGTTAAATAATTAGATAATTGTGTCAGTGGCAGATTTGTTGATTCTTGGTTAATGTTGATGTCATTTCTTTGCCTTCGTCTTCATCAGGGTGCGAGTTCAGAGACCAGACGATGTTTTAGAAGTGTGTCCGACCATCCTGACTGAGGACAGCATGCAGGCTCAGCACCTGGCAGCCACTCTGGCTCTCTACACTCTGGTTAAAGGACAGGTAAGACCTGTGCTCAGTAGGTTACTTCCAGTTAACTCTTTACAATAACTAATACCCACGATGCACCTCTCACCCCTCAGTCCGTGCATCAGCTCCTCCCTCCGACGTACAGAGACGTGTGGCTGGAGTGGAGAGACAGCGAGCAGCAAAAACAGGAAGAAAGCCGCACGGCAGCCAACAAACCCAGAGACCAGTTTATCTCCCGGCTCCTGACCAGACTCAAACAGCAGCAGAACCAGAACCAGGGGCTGGGGTTCGAATCCACGGACCAGCAGGAGCAGGCTGGAGATGAAGAGCCTGAGGAATCCTGGGAGAACCTGGCTGCTCTGGATATCGGGGAGGGAGGAGAGGTGGAGGAGAAGAGTGAGAGAAGAGGAGGGAGGAAGGAAGGAGCACTGGAGGCTTCCAGAGAACTTCTACAGAAGCTGAGGAAGACGCCACTGGCTCAGAAACTGAAGGTAAAACACCCACAATCCACCTCTGAGCAGATACTTTAATATCTAAGATGAGTTTCTGAGACTGAGTTTCACCTTCTAGGCAGAGCGAGAGCAGCTGCCAGTTTTCCAGCACCGCCACAAGGTGCTGGAGGCTCTGCAGCGCCACCCTGTGGTCGTGGTTGCAGGTGAGACGGGCAGCGGGAAGAGCACTCAGATCCCTCAGTTCCTCTTGGAGGAGCTGCTGACTGGAGGTAAAGAGGCCCAACCCTGCAACATCGTGGTGACGCAGCCACGCAGGATCTCCGCCATGAGTTTGGCCTGTAGAGTCAGTGAGGAGCTGGGCTGTGAGGACGGACCAGGGTCAAAGGTCAGAGGGAGTTTATTTACCTTAACACCAAATACACTGCTTTTCAGAACCAGAGTTAAGTAATTAGTAATAAGAAATGAAATATGTGAGAATCATAAAGTTTAGAATAATCTCTATACTAAAGCTCTAATGTCAGTTGAAGCCATCAGTGAAGACTGACAGTGTGGTGGTGAAAATCCTGATGCAGCCATGTGAAGGGCTCATCACGCTGCATTTTCCAGACCTGTCTGACTCCTGGGTTGTCCTGTTTGCCCCTCCATCTTATTAAGTAGAAATCTCCCTTTGTGTATAATCAACAAACAAAGATACTTGCTCCTTGAGGATCAACTGGGGCCTTTTTGCCCTTTTCTGTCCATCACTGGGAGGAAGGCAGAGGTAGGAGGTTTCAGTAAACGGACCACAGCACCAAAGAAAATAAAAAAGTCTGGAATAAATATGTCCAAATCAAAGGAGTGAAATAAATCTGTTTTTTATTGTTTTTCATTTTTTCTTTTTTGTACCATGTTGTGTTTTTGGCATTAAAAAAAATGTTTTTATGGTTTAGAGAGGGCACAGTTCAGAGAAACCGCCAGAGAAAAAGTAAGATCAGAGAGTAAAATGTTATTTTGTATAGCTAGAAATTAAGGCTGAACAATTTGCAAAAATAATCTAATTGCAAATATTTTCCCCTATATTGCAATTGAAATTTATTGTGCAGTTATTTTTAGGTTTCCCAATATGCATTCTCAAACAAACACATTTTTGGATATGAACATTGACAATACATACAGCATGACAACAACCAACAACAGTTTTCTTTTTGCTACTCTTTACTGTTTTTTGCCCATTTCAGCCAGTTTCACTCTTTTTTGCCACTTTTGTAGCACTTTTTGCTACTTTCTGACTCTTCTCCAAGTTACCTCCCAATTTTCTCACTAATTTTTGTGCTTTTTGACCATTTTTGCAACCTTAAACTCATTTTTATTGCTACTTCTTGCTGTTTTCACCACTTTTCACCACTTAGATTGTTACTCTTGTCAAGGTCATTTTCAACAATTTGTCTCTTTAATCGAGTATGGTTGAGCAACACTGGTGTAGAGCATAAAACATCTGGTATCTGATATTCTGACACATTTGAGGTAAAAGAAATATTGCACTGTCTGCGATTAGAATATTGCAGCAGGTACATTGCAATTTCATCTAATTTGTGATTAATCGCTCAGGTCTATTAGAAATGCGTTGACCTCTTTGATGATATTATCGAAATCTCGTTGCAGTCCTCGCTGTGTGGATACCAGATCAGAATGGAGAATCAGTCCGGGGAGTGGACCCGTCTGCTTTACTGCACAACTGGAGTCTTGCTGAGAAAACTACAGCATGACAGACACCTGAGCTCCCTCACACACATCATTGTGGACGAGGTACCAAAGCTCTTCTCTAAGACTGGGTCCTTTTTTAGTCTTTTGTCTCAGCACCTGTATGATGTCCCAGTCACGTACTCTACCATCTATGCCATTAAAGCAATCCCACAAAGTCAGAAGGTTACAACATCTTTATGGTATCCTCTCCTCCTTCCCTTTCTTCCATCTTGTCAGGTCCATGAGCGCAGCGTGCAGTCAGACTTCCTGTTAACCATCCTCAAAGATGTTGTGATGAGGAGATCCGACCTGCAGCTGATCCTCATGAGTGCTACTGTGGACTGTCACAAGTTCTCCAACTACTTCAACCGCTGCCCCGTCATCAATATCCCTGGGAGGACTTTTCCAGTTGAAGTAAAGAGCTACTTCTACAAATAAATCAACTTCAGCTCAAGCCTGTTGGTCTGTTGAATGGATCATAGCATTAACTGGGAGGACTCTCATCCTGTATTTATGTTTCCAGGTGTTCCACTTAGAAGATATCGTAGAGGAGACAGGCTACGTCCTGGAGAAAGACTCTGAGTACAGCCAGAGGATTCTGGAGGAGGAAGAGGAAGTTAGTGTTTCTGTCACACAGAAAGGTGGAAAGACGTTACAGCACCAGGTAACTTTGTCTGTTTTTAGCAGCAGTGATTAACAACATCCTCTTAATGTGATAGTGATGTTTGATCAGTGTATTGAACCTGTCTCTGCTCCAGGAAGTGATTGTTAGAGACTCCTCATCTGGCTGGGACCTGGGTCCAGATCTGGACCACTTCAGCAGCAGGACTCTGCACGTGCTGCAGTACATGAATCCAAATAAGATCAACATGGATTTACTGGTTGATCTCATTCACTATATTGGTACTTGAACACTAATTTCATACATCTGTGTTCAGATTTTTGTGATGGGTTTGTTTGATATTTGTTTTTTTTTTTCTACTTTGACAGAGAAATCCCCACAATTTGTGGAGGTGGAAGGAGCAATTTTAGTGTTTCTGCCAGGTTTGGCTCATATCCAGCAGCTCTACGACCTGCTCACCACAGACAAGAGGTTCAAAGACAAGAACAGGTGAAGTTTGTGTGTCAGCTTAAAAACAGTTCACACAAAGAAGTAGGAAACAGAATCTGTAAAGTCTGTTTTTTTCCCTTCCTTTTACAGATACAGGATTGTTGCTCTTCACTCCACTCTTTCCTCAAAGGATCAGGCTGCTGCCTTCACAGTGCCACCTGCTGGTGTCAGAAAGGTACTGCACAGAAAATCCCTTTTTCTTTTATTGAGAAAATTATCTCATGATGTCACAACTTGTTAAAATTTGAATTAAATGAAATTTACTGACTGATTAACAAGACAAATACTTAATATATTCACGTCCTGATTTCTTCATCTGCACAGATTGTCCTGTCCACTAACATCGCTGAAACTGGTGTGACCATTCCTGATGTTGTGTTTGTCATTGACACTGGAAAGACAAAAGAAAACAAGTAAGAGCTCTTTAGAGACAACTTAAACTCTTGAGAAATACAAAGTGTTAACTTCTTCATGATCGAGTTTTCTTATACAGTCTCCTTCTTGAAACTTAAACAGATTCCTGTTAACAGGAATTAAAACACTGAGTCTGTTTCATGGCCTCAGTCATCATCTTTTAATTGATATTAAAACCATGCACACAGCCACACTGTAAGCTAAACACTAACAGCAAGTCAAAATAGCGTGAAAATGCTAATACAACAATATGAGGAAAGTAGGACATTAAAGAGGGGGTATCGTGTTTTTTTAAGTCTTTATTCTGTCCCTCTGGTGCCCCTGTATTATCTTAACATGGTTCACAGCTAAAAAAAATAATCTATTTTTCTCTCATCTGTGTTTTAAAAAACCCTCATTTCAGTCTGTTTGAAACACTTAGTTTTAGCTGCTGTCTCTTTAAGGCTCCCTGCTCCACAAACCCCCTTCCCTCCAACTGGACAGCCTTCTTGAGGCCTGTCAACACAGTCAGCATTGCTATTTTATATGCATGTTTGGAATATGGGAAAGCAGAATACCCCTCTTTAATAGTATTTAACCAAGGAAGTGGGTTAGCATGCTAACATTTGCAGGATGAAGTGGAATTAATGCACCTTTTTTGTAAACTAAAGATTTCTTATTCACTGTTTTTGTGTCCTTCAGGTACCATGAGAGCAGCCAGATGAGTTCTCTGGTGGAAACTTTTGTCTCCAAAGCCAGCGCCCTCCAGAGGCAGGGCAGAGCAGGGCGAGTAAGAAACGGCTTCTGCTTCAGACTCTACCCAAAATTCAGGTACAGTGAACCTCAGCAGCTGTTTGATGTGAGTTATTCTAAAAGAATGTCATGTTCCTGTTGGAGACGACCTGCCAACCTATACAACTTTAATTTAACCCTCTGGTCTTCAGGTTTGATGCCTTTATGGATTATTCCATTCCTGAGATCCTGAGAGTCCCACTGGAGGAGCTGTGCCTCCACATTATGGTGAACAAAGCAGACACACACAGAAATAATGACTCATATAACAGCAGCTCAGCCATCTTTAATCTCCCTGATCTGCTCTCTTTCCCTCATGTAGAAATGTCAGTACGGCGCCCCGGAGGACTTCCTGGGTCGGGCACTGGATCCTCCTCAGCCTCAGTCTGTCAGTAACGCCGTTAATCTCCTGAGGAAGATCGGAGCGTGTCATCCCAACAATCACGTTCTCACTCCTCTGGGACAGCACCTGGCCAGTCTGCCTGTGAATGTGAAGATCGGAAAGATGCTCATTTATGGAGCCATCCTGGGCTGCCTGGAGCCCATCGTGAGTCAAACACTCTGACTGCTGCTCTTTCTCTTTAACAACAGTGTGGGCATTCATTCTGCTGCTAATTCTGTAACATATACAATCATATATCTCTAACACATGTGACTTGGAAAAGGTTATCTAAATTTATCTCTAAATTTTTTGTACAGCACTTTTGGTTTGGCTCAGATGTGTTAAAAAAGGTTCAGCACTGAACTAAAGGGAGTTCTCATCAAAGGTCTCCACATTGACAGAAAACAAGAGCATGTAGGCTACTGGAGCATTTGATTCATAAATTTCTCTGAACTTCCCCAAACATCTTGAGTTGAAATTCTTTTACCTGTGATCATCAGCGTTTTTGTGTCAGAAAGGAAAGGGGGGGCTATATGGAAAATACACATTGAAACATTTTCTGGGTCATATGAAACAAAAGTAGAACTAGAGGGCAGGCCCGCTTTTCCTTTCAGCAAATGCAGTATGTTGAAATGCTGAGCATCACATTTCAATACTCTTGCTTTTTCTTGTATGAAAAGCTCAGTGTTGAAACACTGAGTCTTATTTCAATGTAAGCACTTTCTTCCAGCAAATGCTGAAATGCTAAGCCATAACTCTTATCTTTGTTCAAGGAGTAGCGGTCCGAAAAAAAGGGTGTAAGAATAAGTTAAATTATAATAATAAAGTTGAATATCTGATGCTCAGCATTTCAACGTGATTAACCCTTAGCTAGTCTCCCTGTCATAGAGCCTTAATCCCAGAAACCCGTCCCTCAGCAGACTAGCTTTACATCCAGACGGTGGTGCATTTGTGTGCCAGACCAACCAGAAGAAGAGAGAGACCAAAACAAAAAAAAATGCAATCAGACCTGAAACCTGAGCAGGTCACCTCTTGCTTTTATTTCCCTTTTCATACCAAAAACAAACCAAACTAAAATCAAAATGTCTTTTTCCAAACTGCACTGAAGTTTTAGTTTACCACTCCATTCTGAGATGTATGGAAAACCCTCACTCAGTACCTTTAACAAACAGCAGAGGGCGCTGTTAGACTTTAACTTTTCAGAATTTTTGTCTAACAAATTCTTCTGGCTGTTTTTAGTTACTCTTCCTTGAAGTACCTTTTGTGTTCTTTCAAAATAAAAGCACACAAGGTTCACCAAAGGTCATAGTTTAGTCTCTTGTTGAAGTCATTTTTAAAGATAAATGCATCCATCTAAAGAACCATGATGACACCATGTGAAACTAACATGTATTGTATCATATCCTGAGTTCAGAGAATTACTACATCCTTATTATCTACATAAGAACAGCTTCATATTCCTCCTTATAAGATGTTTTGTTTCAGGCAACCATCGCAGCAGCCATTACAGAGAAGTCTCCGTTCTCAACACCAATGAACAGGAAAGATGAGGCCAACCTGGCTAAAGCAGCACTGGCTGTGGCCAACTCTGATCACCTGACTCTGTACAACGCATATCTGGGGTATGGGCTTCATCAAGGACTTATACTGTCATTTCAGAACATTTTTGGGGACTTTTAGAAGCTTAGTACTTGATGTGCATTCGCTGAGATGTTAAACAAGCCTTCTTTTCTAGATGGAAGAAGTCTCAGATTGACAGAACAGACATGTCATACTGCAGGAAACACTTCCTGAACCGTACAGCTCTCATGACAATAGAGGTAACATGCAGTTTTCTGTTTAATGTGATAATCTATGATCCAAGCCCTACATATTTAAACTTCATCATCTCTTCAGGATGTGAAGTACGAGCTGATGAAGATGATGGAGCAGGCAGGTTTTTGGTCCTCTCGCTCCTCCTCCTCCTCTCATCACACCAAGCAGCAGGCGGCTCCTCTCTCCAGGCAGCAGATCTCTGTGGTGAACGCGGTGCTGACAGCAGGACTCTACGACAGTGTGGCTCGGGTGTTGTGCACCCCGTCCGTGGACGTCCTGGAGCGGGTGGCCTGCACGGTGGAGACGCCGCAGGGGAAGGCTCAGGTTCACCCCTCATCTGTGAACCGCAACCTGCAGACACACGGCTGGCTGCTCTACCAGGAGAAGGTGTGAACCAGGACTCTGTGTGGTATTTACCTGTCTTTATGTTACATTTCTGCTCACAGGGGTTTTTATTTTCCCTCCACAGGTGAAGTACACAAAGATCTACCTGAGAGACACCACTCTGATTCCTCCTTTCCCCATGCTGCTGTTTGGAGGAGACATAGATATCCAGCACAGAGAGAGGCTCATCACATTAGACGGATGGATTCACTTTCAGGTCAGAGGTCACAGTGGGTCAGGAGTTTGCACCCTATGGAGCCTTTTTTTACACAAAGATAAGGCAAAAGTACCTTTATTCACATTCAGTAGAAGCATTAATCAGCATCCTCAAGTGAGATGTTATGAAGCAGCAACTCCCAGTCTAGAAAAGTAAACAAACATGTATAAAACCTGGATTTTTCCATTAGAAATTTACAACAAGGCTAATTCTGAAGACCACAGAACTCCAACCAGTGTTGTAGACGAGTCACCACAGTAAAAACAGACCAAAAAAAGGGGGAGTGGCTCAGATACCTAATGCTGATGTAAATAGTTTTTGATTTTGGGAGGCATTTTATGAACATTATCATCATTATTTACCAGTCATCCTGGGTTTTTCTTCATTAAAGCCAGGATTTATGCTTCTTATAAATGCATTTGGGAGTGGCTCATTTTACAGGTGGGCTAGCAGTTTGCTAAGTTGAAGAAGAGTTGAGAGTTGGTGTATTGGCATTTCCAATATGACTACCAGCCCCTTTTGGCTTCTTAAGGCCTGTCAGTGACCAGCGTGTGAACTTACTTTGACTACACCCATGTTTTATACTTATGTTAGCTCTTTTTTATGAGTGTGAGTGATTTGAAACAGCCCTGTCCTGAACAGAAAGTGTTTAAAGCGGTTGATGACCCCCTTTAATCTTTCTCTTCTACTTCCTCCATCAGAAAAAGTAATCATTGTGTTTTGAAAAAAAAAACCAAAAAATGGACTTGACTTGTGTACTTTTTGAATTGAATCCATGTTGTTGACCCTCATAGGCTCCTGTACGGATTGGTGTCATCTTCAAACACCTGAGGAAACTGATGGACTCTCTGCTGGAAAAGAAGCTGGAGAATCCCAGGATGAGTTTAGAAGGTAAACTCAGAGCTTTGGAAAACAACAGGATGGCTTTTATTATTAAATAGACAAAGTGAAAGTATTCTGCTAATAAGTATATTGGAAGAAATGTTCTGAATGAGTCTGTTTCTGTGTGTGTTTAGGAGAAAGAACCATCCAGATGATCCTGGACCTGATCAAATCAGAGTGATGTGTGATGTTGGTCTCTGTCAGCTGCTGTGGAGCTGTGTGACCAGACGTTAAGGTGCTTCCTGTTTCTAGCTCTGACATGCAGGATGAAGAAATCCAGCAGCCTTGGGTGAACTGATTCTTATCAGGAACTCTAACTCACATTGAGGATGACTGTGTTATATGAAATGCAAAAAGTAATTGCATGCTGGAATTTGAGCAAAAGAAAACAAGAAAATTATGATGGAGAGAGCTATTAAAATAAAGCTGTACACATTTTTATTTCAAAATCTTATTGTGTTGTGATTATTATACAACTGATTTATTGCAGGACAAATGTTTCTGTGGATGACATTATTCAAGGCAGAATAAGACACCAGATGAGGGCAAGTCAGTCTAAAGTTTGATAGACAAAATGTGGATTCAAGGTCATTTTCTGTCAGGTATTCACACTGTCATGACCTTTTGATGGTAAAGACTAAAAAGTTCTCTCTTTTTGAACGTGGTTGGATTGTTGAGCTGCATAAACAAGGACTCTCACAGCGCAATGCCATAAGATTGGACGCAGTAGGACAGCCATTTTTAATTTCTTCAAAGATAACCATCTAATGATGAGAGAAAAGAGCTCTAAGAACAAAAAAAAAAATCTTCCATGGCCTTGTCTCCTTCCACTTAATCGCCCATTTGGACTTTGACAAAGAGCAGCAAACATGGGATATTGAAAAGTGGGAGAAAGTTTGATTCTCTGAAGAGAAAAAATGTAACCTTGAGGGTCCTGATGGTGTCCAACGTTACTGTCATGACAAGGAGATCCCACTGAGACGTTTTCTAGGCAGCACAGTGGATTTTGTTTATTTCTTCAGTGGAACAATGGAGCTTCGAGTTGTGCAGGGGCATCAAATGGTGGCTGATAATGTGGAGATGTTGCAGGGGGCGTCCTTCATGACTGAGGGCCCTGGTCTGTGTGTTAATGACTGGGTTTTTCAACAGGACACTGCAATTTATAAGGTCCACCTGAATAAGAACTTCTTCTTTCAGAGGAATAATCTCACTCTTTTGGAGCATCCTGCATGTTCCCCTGATCTAAATCACAGTGAGAACATTATGGGATGGATGCAGAGGGAAGTTAACAAAAATAGACGTCAGTTCCAGACAGTGGATGCCAAACATGAAGCATCTTCACCACTTGAAGCAACGTTCACACTAACCTCCTGGAAACATTCACATCAAGCATCAAACTAATTCTTGAGGAGACCAACAAGAACAGTGGAGCTCCTCATTACTGAGTCTTTTCTTTCAAACTTTGATTTCTATCTTAGGGGTTTTTCAGGTTTCTTTCCAGCTTTGGTCTTGAATTTTTTATCAGCCGATTCACAGACTTTCACTTTAATTGCTGTTTGCAATAAATTGGTCTTACAACTTTTGATTGGAAAAAAAAGAAGACAAAGTGAAAATATAGAAACAGTAGTTTTATGTGAACAACATTGTTGCACAGTCGTATCCACCCCCCTTCTGCCTTCCCTCCTGCAGTTTCTTTATCAATCAAAGTTTGCAGAAGGATCAACAAATGATTGTATCCTTAACATGAATACAGGAAAATCAAAGTGCAAAGTCCAGCAAAAAGCTTCAGGTAATCCAGATAAATGTGACACAATCACAAACAAGTAATTTGATGACTTGAATCTAATTCCACTCAATGCTGTACTTGTTTCTTGAACAAATGTCAACATACAGGACTTAAAAAAACTGAAAAAGAAAAGCAGAACCTGGGAAAAATGTGTTTCAATCATGTCAAGTAGCCACAGTATTTCTGTGAGCTGATCTTCAAGAGGAAACGAGTGTGGAAAATATACTTTTTATCAGTCTGATGTTAAAAAAGTGCTGCTGCAGACAAAATAAAGTTTGAACAAGTCATGTGCAGCATAAAGAGATAATTGGGTCAAAAACATTAACTAAATATAAATAATTAAAATGACTTCTGCCAGATTTTTAAGGAAGTAGTTGTAATGACAGTGTCTTGATATTGAGTCATTTGACCAACATTTTATACAACAAAGTCAATGTTATATGTTTCACACACACAATAACCTGAGGATACAAAAAAAATTACTATTCAGCTTATAAAGCCGCTACATCTGTTAAATACCAGCATAATGTCAACAAACAAAACACATTCACACCTTCATGCTCTCATTTCCATCCAGTATCTGTACAGGAAATCATTTCTGAGAGCGTGATGAGGCTTGTGTAAGCTCTGTGTCCTTTACAACGCTACAGCTCTGCTCAGCTGATCTGATCTCTGCTCCAGCTGATGTGTGTGTGTGTGTGCGTTAGTACTGGATCACACTGTAGCTGGTGTCCTGCACCGTGGAGTAGATAGTATCTGCAGTCAAAGGAAAACATGACAGTGGCTGAGTATGAAAGGCAGAAGTGTGCAGCAGTGATGCAGTTGACATTGAAGCCACAAGCTGGAATTTGACTTATGAAACTGTGTTTTGTTTCATACACATAAGAAGTAGGGCTGAACAATAGGGACAAAATTTCACATCTCGATATTAAGGCCAGATGTCTTGATATCGATACAATACAATAAGACTCTGGGATTAGAGAAAAACTAAGCATTTGTCGGAAAAATAAAAGCATCATAATATAACAGGATGTGTAAAGTGGGGTTAATTGATTAGAGCTCACTGTCAGTCATCAACATTAACAGAAAGTCACCAATAATAATGGGACTGTCTGAGCTTTTCATGCAGGGTGAGCTGGGATATTAATATCTTGAATATCTCAATACTGATACAATAACGATATATCTTTCAGCCCTAATAAGAAGGCAACAAAACAAGACATACCTCTGCTGCTGTTTGCTGGATCAGGTAACGGTCCTCGTCTGAAAACCCACAAAACAAGGAGAAGAACAGCTCAGTCAGTGAGGGCTGTGAAATGTTGCAAAGAGGCAAAGATGTTGATGCTGCAAAGACAGCACAACTCTTCTCTGTACCTGACGACTGGTGGAGGTTGTCGAGGGGGTGGAGCTCCAGGTGGAGCTCTCTGATTACTGTAGAAGTTCTCATACACAACTGCAGCTGTTAGAGAGGACGAAAAACACTGATCAAGTCCACTCTCCACTGCACCCTGACAAGTCAACAGTTAATTTTATCAGTAAATGAGTCACAGGATAAGAAGTCTCACCTGGTGGTTTGTCTCCAGTTCGTCTGAGGTCAACAAAGTACTCCAGATCCTCCTGGATGTCACACTGTTCCAGTGATTTCCTCACTTCTTCATAAATCTGTTAACACACAGAATAAACAGGGAGCAGTAGAACTGAGTGCAGAGCTGAATGGACCTTGTAAAACTTGATCAGATGTTGAATTATTTTGTTTCTTTTTGGCCACTTTAAGAGGAAGAACAAACTGTAAATACACATGAGCATAAATTTTAGCACACATAAGCACTTGCATATAACAAACTGACACCGATAAATATTTTTTGTTTTTTGATCAGTTGTTTCTTCAATGCTAATCAACATTTAACTTTCTTCTGGCTCTTTTTGGTCTCCACTAACAAACATAATGTTGCCCCACCATGCTCACAACTTAACTATAATCTGTCTCTCAGAGCTAAACTAGTGTGTGGGAGATTTCTACAGTAATTTTTGCAACAAACCAACACCTGGGCCTGTTTCAGAGAAAAGGTTTAGTAAAAATACTGACCTAATACCAGAGGTGGAAAGAGTACTGAATTTTTTTTTTACTCAATTACAAGTTCTGTTACATTGCTTAAATTGTACTCAGTTACGAGTATAAGTACTGGTGTTCAAATAATACTTAAGTAAAGGTGCAAAATATTTCAGAGTATGAACTACTTGTTAAACTAAGGGTTTATTATTTCTCCATGAAAAGCAGGCATTCAAACTGATTTTGCTGTGTATCAATATGTATATGTATATATGTACTGTTTATAATATTGGAGTTTAAAGCACATTTCCTTAACAAACAATAAAGTGTGAACAAATTTACTTAAGCTATTTGGCTTTTTAAACAAATGCAGGTATGAAAAAAAAAATTAAGATTTTATCAAGAACGACAAAGATGTTTTTTTTTTACTTGCACAGAAATGTTTGAACTGTGGACAACAGGCAAGTATTATTGTCGTGTGATGAACTCTTACACATTCTTGCATTTCTGTCACTTCACTTTCTGAACCTTTCTGAACTGCAAATAGGGCGCCGTCAAGACAAGACAGGCCTATTTGCTGATAATATGCAGATGGAAGTTTAGGATATCAATCCAAATTGTGAGCGTGACTACCCAGTAGCGGTATGTGATTTTTTAAGTAGTGGAGTAGATTACATGGTGTAAATTGTACTTAAGTATGAGTAAAATTACACACTTGAAAAAATACTCTAAAAAGTACAAGTAGCCAAAAAATCTACTTAATTACAGTAACCTGAGTATTTGAAATTCGTTACTTCCACCCCTGCCTGATACACCCTGAAACAAGAGAAACTCTGTTTGTGCACATGAGAACTTGTAATTCCACAGTTCTGAAGTAAGCAGATCTCTTTTTTATCAGCTGTTGCCATAAAGAATCATAGTATCAGGGCCTCATTTATACTACAATTTCATTTTACACTGCAAAAACTGAAATCTGAGCAAGTCATTATGTCTTATTTTTAGTAAAATTTGTCTTACTATTATTGATTTGAGCCACATTTACTAGACAAGGTCATAAAAATGTCTAATTTCAAGTTTTTTTAAAACAAAAATGAGGCATAAATTGCTTGTAACAAGTAAAAAAAATCTGCCAATGGGATAAGATAAAAGATTCTTGTTTTAAGACATCTTTCTAATTTCAAGAAGCTTCCCGTGCGAATTCATTTTATCTACTGGCAGATTTTTTTTGACTTGTTACAAGCAATTTACACCTGATTTTTGTCTTAAAAAACTTGAAATAAAGCATTTTTATGACCTGGTCTGGTGAATGTGGCTCAAATTAAGAACAATAAGACAATTTTGACTACAAATAAGACATAATGACTTGCTTAGATTTCCTTTTTTGCAGTGTAGCAGACACTTTTGTCCAAAGCAACACACAACAGTGGTGAGCAATGTTTTTTTGGGTTCAGTGCCTTGCTCAAGGACACGTCAGCATGTGACTGAGGGAACTGGAATTGAACCCACAACCCCGGATTACTGAGCCACAGGTGACATATGTCATCTTTATGTTGTCTTTCTACTGTTATGGCACAAACACTTAACTATGACTAAATCTGCTCAGGTTTGACTGAACTAAAAATGTTGTTTGGAAGAAGTAAATAAATTCTTTTACAAGGTGTTTTGGATTTGTGTTGGGGTTTTTTTTGGCTCAAGGATTTATCACTTATTTATTTAGTCCTGTTCTATAAAGAAAAAAATACCTGTCTTTCTCACAAAGATCAAATTCATTACTCATGGATAACCTTGCAGCACAGAAATTGCAAATAAAAACTAAGAAATAAATGATCTTTTTGCTTTTGATGAGCTAAAAACTCCCCACACAAGCTCTCACACAAACAGAAGAAGCTGAGGTATATATATAGCTCTGGTGGATTTTGTCATCAAACCTGATCTCTTTAACGTTGTGTAAAGTCATTTCATCTCTTGATGTCATGTGTTGGTTGTTAAAGCTCTTTATCAGGCCGACAGTAGCTCTTACCTCATCACTGGTCACACACTGCTGGGACAGCTGGTTGAGGTGAGTCCAGACTGTGTTTCTCACAAAGTTAACGCGCTCCATGGCCTGTTTTTCAAACATCTGTGAAATGTAAAAAAAAAGTCTTTAGATGCTTCACCTAACATAAGCTGGTTTGAGCTGTTTGGTGTGAACAGTTTTACCTCACAGGCTCTGATGTGCTCCTTCAGCCACTCGTCTCTAACTTTTCCCAGTGTCGTCACATTCTGGTGGTATATCCTGTCTAACAGTCAAACAGAGACATCAGTTTATGGTCGTGGTTAAATGAGCTTCATACACGTCAGTTTTGATGGTGGCTGTGTTGAGGCTTTGCTCTGGTGCAGCTTTGCATGAATGTCTCTATCCATCATGCTTGAGCAAATAATGTAAATGCGCCTGTGGTAAAGAGGTTTAACTCAAACTGAAGGGCTCTGAATTCAACTCTGAGGAGAATATGCAGGTAATGGGTTTCAAATCAAAGTCCGGGCTCTGAGTGTCACCTAAGCGTTTCAAAAGTGAACACTTTCTGTTTGGCACCGTTTAAGGTGACACCTGTGGCTGTAATCTGTTGTGTTTTTCCAAGATGAAGACTCCATTTCCCATGAGCACATGGACCCACAGTTGAAAAGACATGACTTAAGCCTGTGCTCTATCACTCTCCCATTTAGCTTTGAAAGTCCAGCTCCAATGTCCAACATTACAACAAAGTAAACCTAGGAAATCCTTTTCTCCAATAAATAAATAAATAACAGATCTTACATCTCTCCGCTAAACTGCCTGCCAGTGTGATATCATCACATGGGCATTTGTTCAACATGCTACAGGGAGTATAAGTAGATTCATGTTCTCCTTAGAAAACACAACCTGATCACAGATTTGAGGACACAGCATTTCAAGATCACTTCAAAAGTCTTTAAAGGGCATTTACGAAATGTTTTGGTCACAATTTACTTTACAGGCCTGCAATTCCCCTCCCCCAATTGTTGGTTGGTTGAAAATTCGCACATTACTTCTTTAAAACAATGTCTGAATTTAAATGTAGGCAAGCCACGATCACTAATTTCTTTGAAATTTCCTCCAAATTTGAAGGCACGCAGGCGAAAATTAAAGAATAATTCATTTCAAATTGCCTCATAATGTATGGAAGTTTGTCCCACTAACATTGTGAAATTATACTCTGCTATTTCCAGAAGCAGATGATAAATAGCTGCTAATTCACTGAATATGTTTTGAGAAATATGAAGTTAGGTCCATGGTTCCCTGTTGTAGTAATAATAATACTTTTTTAACTAATTGCATGTTTTCATATTCTCAATAAGATGAATGAAGCTGATAAATACCTGTTTATTTTATATACTTTTACCAAGCTCTTTAGTATCAACATGCTCAGTTTAAATGAATGATGTACTTTTGTAATGAGGCCTGTAATGTTTATAGGAGGAATCTATTGTGAAGGCCATCAATAGTGCATTGCTGCATTAGCCTTACCTGATTGTAATAGGAAATGCATGCATTGACCAACTAAAAAACAGAAACAAGCCAGGCACGGTGACAGCCTTGTTGATGCAATTTTTTCCTTGGAACACTTAATTAAAGTGAGCTGTTTCACCTTAACTTCCAGATAATTTCTGCACTGTAGATTGCAGAAATTGCCTGAAATTTGGGGTTTATTTCAAAGAAGTAGAAAAAGTTCATGTGATTATTACCTAAATATGAAGAAATCTTCATACCTTTAACGTAAAGTGTTTCCAGCCTTTTCAAACCACAAATGTGAGTCATATGATTGCACTGAGGGTTGAGTGGACTCACCAAAGTTGTGAGATCATGAGAAATATTTGAGCCTGACCAGAAGAGGTGAACCGCCTGACAAGTGTTTGAGTGATCTTGAGCAAGTCATTGACTAACTTAAGTTGCTCAGTCTGGTACGGTGCATTGCATGTGAGGCCCAACCACAACCTGTGCAGTTCAACCCTGTGGTGCATAGTGGTCACTACAGTGGACACCTATTTAAAAGTTAGCACTGTTTTGCTGTTGTTTTTATTTATAAGACTTCATATACATCAGGTTTATTCCCCTCTGATGCAATTTGTTATAGTGCCCATCATCCATATGTCATAAGAATACCACAGTACTCACTCTTATCCCCTGTTATTGGAAGTTTCTGTTGTTGAGTAATCATGCAAATCATTTAAAAAGAAAAACTGACAAATATTTTGGGTCTGGAGCTTCCCAAGTTTAAAGATTTTACTTAGATTTTTTTAAACACAGCCATCATATTCCCTTAGGCTGACAATATCTTCACCAAAATATGTGATTTTTATTATTTTTTTTAACTTTTGTTTATCCTTTATGTAACCTGGAATGTCCCATTGAGATTAGGAATTTAAAGAAAAACTTCACAAAAGTTTCAGTACTGTTTGAAATGTGGATTAAAAACCTATTTTGTTCATCTGCAAATCAAAAGGACCCTATTTTCTGATCAAAATAGTGTGAAGATGACATCAGGTGCATAGTGGTCACTACAGTGGACACATATTTAAAAGTTATTTACTCCTAAATTCAATGGTTCATGTGGTGGAAATTCATATTAGCCTGTGTCAGGATATTTTTATTCTTCTTAGAGCCTGAAAAAATGTTTTCAATTTTTTTTAAAAGTTATAGACAAACATTTGAGGGTGAAAAAGCTTATGAACTATGAATTATTCAGTTTTAAAATGCATGAAAGAGTAAAATTGTGTCGCAAAGCATTAAAAAAAAGATTATTCATGAAAAGAAGTCAAACAAAAAGAAAGCTATGTTTACATTAAGTTCACACTGTTTTATGTTGAATGCTCAGTTACAAATATTTGAAAAAAAAAAAATAGAACACTTTTTTTTATGCCTTATGACAAACAAAAACACTCAAGGGAAAAATCCTGACACTGACTTTTATAATCCATGCATCAGAGGGTTAAGTGTGTGAAAGCATGAATTGAATAGAAAATGTAAAGAGTTACATAACTCTGTTTAATGAGTCAAAGATGTCCACAGCAGACAGTTGTTTTCTAACTTACCTGCTTCTTCTGCGTTCTGTTTGGCTTGTTGTGCTTTGGTGTAGAGCTGAAAGATTGCAAATAAAGAACAGATTAGCAAGAGTTATATAACAGTGGGTCTAAATTCAACACAGTAAGTCATGCAAACAGGAATTACAGCTGAAACAACAAAATAAATGATTCCGTACTTGTATTTTTCATGAGTTAAATGCTTTGACCTTTGTCCAAATGTGGACGTTTGCTCCATTGTTGTCACTGTACCTTCTCTATGTGCTTGGCGTTATTCGTGTTCCTGTTCACGTTCTGATCTGCTTCTTCTTTATCTCTGCACTTGTGCTCGTACGTCTTCTTTGTCTGCGTACACAATCACAGTCAGCGTAAAATCTCCCTGAAGGCATTCACTTCATTTAGATTCTATTTCAGGTTATTATCATACAGCATGACAGCTACTTCTTCTTTCAAAATATTAATGGTGTCGAATGCTTGCCCCTGTGGTTTGTTTCCCACACAGGCCCTCACAGCTTCCTCCACCAAAGAGGAAGAGCGGAGAAGGGATAAGCTTTTCACTGTTGTCAAAACACAACTGAAAGCCCTCTGACATGGCTAACAAAGGAAGCTCTGTGTAACTTTACCAGAATACTTCTGGTTTTTCTCTTACCTCAGACTTTAACTGGAAAAACAATATTTGAATTTTAGCTGTGCAGATACGAATAGTTCACTTTTACTCACATCCATTGTTTTCTTGAACTGTAAAGACTTCTGTTTGTGGAGGGCATCCATCTGCTGCTCGATCTGGAATCAAAGCGTCATTTTTAATCAGAAACTTTACCTTTCTTACAAAGAGGCTGAAGTGCGCCATCGCAAAGCTTCAGTATCAACATGCAAACCTTCTTCCGAGCTTCTTTTTGTTTTTCTCTGAAGTCCTCCAGTTTCTTGGCCTCCTCCCTCATGCTGTGCGCCAGCTGAAGGTGTGACAGACTCACATGTTCAGTCTCTGTGAAGAAAAAGACAAAGACATTTTTTTAACTCTGAGCTGCAGCGCCACAGAACAACTGATGACTGCAGCGACACTTACGTAATTTGAACACGTCCAGCGACCTTTTTAGTGTGCTTAAAAGGAAACAGAAATACAAATTCAGACTGAGGTTTTGCTGGTATAAACTCTGAATCAAATGAGTCAACCACAAGTCACTGTATGAGTCGCTTCACAGCACACAAAGAGCGACAGAAAACCTCAGAGCTTCTACCGCTGGTGGCACAATGCAACAATATTAACATGCAGTGGTCTTTTGTGGCATGAACAAGTACAGGTAACACATGACGGATGTGTGCTAATGCAAAGAAAAAGGCTGTAAATAGAAATAACTAAACTGTGCAATTAATTGCAAAGAGAGCCTGCTGTACATGGATGAATCACACGAGTGGCACAAGCTGTTAATGCTGCATTTATGCCCATGCTAAATGGCGTGAACCAGCATTTTGTGCTCTACAGCATTGACTGGCTGCATGTGCACTGCAGTGTGGACCCGCTGCCTACGAAACATGGAGTAGACCTGCTGTCTATGCTACATGGTGTAGATGGGCTACGCCTAACAATGCAGATTGGCAACCCCTCATGCTTCCTGTAAGTGATGTAATTAAGTTGATTACAAAAAAATGCATTAAAAACCATCAAAAGATTAAGTAATTCATACAAAGTTTTGCCTAATCTACTTGACAAAATTAAGTTTACTGTACTTGGATTTTATTTTCCATGTAAAAAAAAAAAAAGTGGTTTAGACAAAAAGCAATTTTGCTTCAGCAACATAAATAAAATCTGCAAAAAGTTGCCTTAATTTTCCAAAGTAGATGTACCAAGAAATTTTTCATCAGTGTAGGATTTATTAATGACTTATACTATTAAATATGGCTTTAACCCAAGTTACTGCACAAAAAGGACCAGTCCACCTCACAAACTGAGGTCCCCTACAGCAAGTTAAACCAGGATATCAAAAAGATAATAATAAACCAAGCTAATCATTTTCATTTGCTGTATTCTAACTTGAAAACTAGCTCAGATAATATCTGAACAAAAAAATGAGTAAAAATAAGATGAATTCATGATTAATGGACCTGTATTTTATTGGGGTGTTATATGCATCGTAGTTACAGGTACTACTCAAGAAATTAGAATATCCTGAAAAGGTCAATGCATTTCTGATTCTGTTGTAATTTTGCCGATTATCTAGTGTTAAGTTTCCTCACTCTGTGATGACTTGGGGATCCATGTCAGCTGCTAGTACTGGTCCTCCAAGATTTTACTCTCAGAGGCCTGACATTTTTGTATTTAAAATCCTTTTTTCATTGATTCTATGTAATATTCTAATTTTCTGAGGTTTTGAAATAGAGGTTTTCTTAAGCTGCAAGACCTGATCAGCAAAATCCAAACAAATAAAAACTTGAAATAGTTTGATTTGCGCTTTATGTATCTACATGATGTGTCAATTTCACTTTCAAAGCTGAATTGTAGAGATGCATCGACCTTTTCAGGATATTATAATTTTCTGGGTAGTACCTGTATTTAAAGATTTTTGATGGTAAGCTTATTACAGAAGGGATGAGCCATGATTTTTGAATATTCAAATAGTTTTTGACTCATAAAGGATCTAAAGTTATGTGACTTTTTGCTACCTTTAAATATATATATTTTACATACTGTATGAGGGTTAAGCTGCAGACCTGGCAACACAATGCCTGTTAGATGAGACCATCCTTTATTCGCCCCTACACTGTGAAATTTACGGAATTACAAACAAGATTTTTTTTACCATTAGAATACAGGGTGAGCCATAAGTTTCCATACGTAGGAAAATTAGATAATATATCGCTCTTTTATGTTTCAGATACCCTAGAACAGGGGTTCCCAAACTTTTCTGCTTGGGACCCCCAAAATGGCAGCATTGGAGACTGGCGACCCCCTGCTGTGGTACAACACCAATGGACCAATCCAAAAACAGACAAAAAAAAAAAACAATGAAAAACCCCCAGGATACTTAATTTAACTCATCAGTAGAAAATTAACCGACTAAAGTGCTCTTTGCTGTGCTCACTGCATCAAACTTCAACAAAGAAATGTGAAAAACAGATTAAAAAAAATTGTTTGCATAATTTCATATTATCTTTAACCCCTTTTTTGCTTTTATTCTTATGGTGATAGATAAAATGTGGAATTGTTCATAGTTTTTTGATTTTGGGACACATTCCACGACCCCCTATCAATGTCTCGCGACCCCCCAAAGGGTCCCGACCCCTACTTTGGGAACCACTGCCCTAGAAGATGCATTTGACGCATCTGAAAGAGCAAAGAATTGAAATTGTACTGATAGCTGAGTTGGGAAGCAGTTGCAACATCACTCATGACACTGTGGCCTATTTATGGAAACTTATGGCCCACCAAGTAAATAAAAATAGAATAAAATAATACATTTAACCTGGAAAAAATACACAGATTCAGATAAGATAAGCAAAAGCTCTCCCCCAAAACATTAACTAATTGACTTATGGGCTAGTGGCAAATGGAGTTTTTCAAAACAGACGTCATCTTATTTCTTTTTTATACTCCTTCCACAGAAAGCAGTGATGATAACAGCTGGAAAACTCTGATGCTCTTAAGCCTCATGCAAACAGAACAGTTGTTAGTCTGAGATGTAAATAATAAACTGTCCTTTTATGAGGTCTGTTGCTAAAAATGTCCTCTGTGTGGGTGTGTGTGTGCAAAGGACTATTAAAATACAAGAAATATGTAATAAACCAATAAACAAGTGCACAAAAATAAATGTGTACCAAGCTGTTAGATGCCAAGAGGTTTTGCACGTAACATCTAGTGAGATGTGTTTTTAATTGAACCAGTAATTAAAACCACACCTGGGATCATGTGACAGTGACACTTTATATGACGGCGCGAGTTGGATTGTAATGACTCCCAGGAGGTGAGCCACTTTCTGAAGAGTTTAAACAACCCACTCATTAGTTTCTCGGATGAGTAGCAAAACTTCCTCCCCAATTTGCAGCATTCCAGGAAGCTGTTTGCTTACTGTGACTCGCAGAAATAAAAAAGAAATAAAAAGATAAAAAAATAAATAAGGGAGAGGAAGAAAGTATATAAGCCAGGTGGCAGTAAAACTGATTTGGTTCTTTGAGATTCAGAACTAGAGAAAACTGCAGTGACTGGGTTGTCAGAAGTGAGTCAACAAAACTTTGTCAAAGTAGCATAACATAAATCTACAACAGCTACACACTATATGAATATTGAATAATACACTCACCGGCCACTTTATTATTAGGCGCACCTGTCTAACTGCTTGTTAATACAAATTTCTAATCAGCCAATCACATGGCAGCAACTCAATGCATTTAGGAATGTAGATATGGTCGAGACGATCTGCTGCAGTTCAAACTGAGCATCAGAATGGAGGAGAAAGGTGATTTAAGTAACTTTGAATGTGACATGGTTGTTGGTGCCAGACGGGCTGGTCTGAGTGTTTCAGAAACTGCTGATCTACTGGGATTTTCACACACAACCATCTCTATAGTTTACAGAGAATGGTCCCAAAAAGAGAAAATATCCAGTGAGCGGCAGTTCTGTGAGCGAAAATGCCTTGTTGATGCCAGTGGTCAGAGGTCAGAGGAGATTGGCCAGACTGGTTTGAGCTGATAGAAAAGCAACAGTAACTCAAATAACCACTTGTTACAACCGAGGTCTGCAGACGAGCAGCTCTGAACGCACAACACGTGGAACCATGAGCACACCAGTGGCAACTCATGTCATCATGACCACCTGGAGGGCTGGTGCAGAGACAACAACCTCTGCATCAATTTGAAGAAGACGAAGGAGATGATCGTGGACTTCAGAAGGAGCAGACATCTCCTCCCTCCCCTGCACATCGGAGGAACAGCGGTGGAAGTGGTCTCCAGCTACAAGTATCTGGGCGTGCACATCTCGGACGACCTGACCTGGAGCACCAACACTTCCTCTCTGGTCAGGAAGGCACACCAGCGGCTCTACTTCCTCAGGAGGCTGAGGCGCACCGGACTGGGGAGCTCAGTCCTGACGGTGTTCTACAGGTGTGCGGTGGAGAGCATCTTGTGTTCCTGCATCACTGTGTGGCACGGCAGCTGCTCTGTGGGTAGTGAAAGCGGCACAGAGGACTGTGGGATGCAGTCTTTCAACTACCACAGACATCTAATCCTCCAGATGCAGGAAACGGGCCTCCTGCATCATGAAGGACCCCACCCGACAAATGCTCACTGCAACATTTGCACAGATTATTATTTTATTCTATCTATTTATTAAAAAGGCTAGTTGATTGTGTTCTTCTTTTATTCTCTTTTTTATTTGTATATTTGTATATATTTATTTATTCTCATTTCTTAAAATTGGGCTTGCTCCGGGACCGGTGACCAAATTTCGCTTCATCCATGTTTAACATGTTGAATGACAATCAAACTCCTTGAATCCTAGAATCCTTGAATGTCAGCTAAGAACAGGAAACTGAGGCTACAATTCACCCAGGCTCACTAAAACTGGACAATAGAAGATTGGAAAAATGTTACCTGGTCTGATGAGTCAAAATTTGGCGTAAACAACATTAAAGCATGGATCCATCCTGCCTTGTATTAACGGTTCAGGCTGGTGGTGGTGTAATGGTGTGGAGGATACCTTCTTGGCACACTCTGGGCCCTGTAGTACCAATTGAGCATTGTTTAAAGGCCACAGTCTACCTGAGTATTGTTGCTGACCATGTCCATCCCTTTATGACCACAGTGTACCATCTCCTGATGGAAACTTCCAGCAGGATAATGCACCATGTCATAAAGCTGGAATCATCTCAGACTGGTTTCTTGAACATGACAATGAGATCACTGTACTCAAACAGCCTCTATAGTCACTAGATCTCAATCCAATGGGGAACCTTTGGGATGTGGTGGAACGGGAGATTCACATTATGGACGTGCAGCACCTTGTTGAATCTATGCCACGAAGAATCAAGGCAGTTCTGAAGGCAAAAGGGGATCCAACCCCGTACTAGCAAGGTGAATCTAATTAAGTGGCCACTGAGTGTATGTTGCATTGTGATGTCATCGCAAATGTTGGGGCCTAAAAAATTATCCATTTACAGGCCCAAGAGTTCTTTGGGTCACTCCTGACAAAGTCTGACAGTAAAAAAAAAAATTACAATAAGTAAAGAAAATCCTTCTTTACCCACAATCAACTGTCACGATACAAACAGAAACATGTTAGTTGCTCATATTTGCAGATGAGACAACTATTTTTATTCTTCTCATGCAATCAAAGGCTTTTTTCATGTAATTCAAGACTACATGCAGATAAAAAATATTCAAGACCTCAACATTTTTTCAGGGGTTCCCATCTGCATGTTGAGAGAAATACTGATAGAAAAGTATTGTTCGTTTGCAGGACACCTCAAACAGAAAGCATTATTCACACAGCACTATCACTTTAAAGATTTATACACTGCCCTTCTCTGTCGCCCTCCCCCATTAGTCTTCCTTCCTCTTCCCACCTCAAAAACACCTCTGAGTGTCTCTCAGTGTGACCACAAAGCTGAATGGGAACTAGACTTGCTGATGCACAAACTAAAAGTCCACACTGACAACAGGCTGTGACCAGTTTGCTTTTGTTTTTGCACTTAGATGACAAAAATAAAAGAAGCTGTGCCAGTTTCTGTGGTGATAGTCTGTACACAGATCAGGTCATAGACTCAAAGTAATTATAACATCTCAGCTCAGAGGTTCGCTTACTTCATCTCATTGTGTCCACACACCTTCTTGGACAAACCCAGAAGATCTTTGGCATATTTTTCTTCAATTGATGCCCTGTAAGAAAGAGAACCAGGAAAAGAAGAGTTAACACTTTAACACACACACTGTGGGGATTTTTAGAACAGATGTCATAAAAGATTGTTTATTACTTACATCTCAGACTAACAACTATTCTGTTTGCCTGTGGCTTAAGAGCATCACAGCTTACTAACACTTTTCTCATCACTGTCTTTTTTAAAAACTCTAGTTACATTGAGCCCAGTTGTTCACAAGTTTTGAGTCATATTCAAGGATTTCTTGTTTGTTTTGCCACTTCATTGATTTAAGTGGGAATCACTGTTGTTCTTACATCCAAAGTAAAGATTTTCTCAACTGGAATGGAGGGAAAGATTCAACTGGATCATAAGAGAAAAGACTAGAGATGATAGAGAGGGTAGTTGAATCTATAAACACTATGTTCAAATATGTCTTTTGACAGGTTTTTTTTCAGCTCTGACAACATATGAGGTGATTTAAAACATGCTCTGACTGTTTCTGGTCTTTTATATCTGTGACAATCGTTCCATGTCACTGTTAACCTCCTTGCACTCCAGTTTCCTCCACTTCACAGTTTAAGTGTGCACTGTTGCATGCAGACAGATTTTATGGTATCAGAGCAGGTGATCTGAAGGCAGCTTTCATCTTTTTTATACCAGTTTGCAGCTCCATGAGGCAGGCAAATACAAGCACTAGATTGGAATTTAAATTATCAGTATTTATTAATGGGTTGGGATCAGAGCCCGATCAGCTGATTAAGACTTCATTCACACAGGTGTAGTTGCCAATAAGGAAATAAGTTCTGTCAATAATTTCTAGTCACAATGACTTGAATGTCTTTTGGTTTTATTGTTTCTGCACTATGAGGAAGTTAACAGGAATACTCCTGACTATCATATAACAGGATGCTGTCAAAGAAAAACATATCTGGTGCCATTGTTGCATGCATTTAAACTGAAAACCTGTAACTCATTTATGAATCTCCCTCACTCTCATTTTGAAGAGCTGAAAGTTACAACAGCAATAAGTTCAAAAGCTCCATGTTCACTTTTTTTACATCTCAACCTAACATGGTATTTATGACGCTCTCCAGGTTATACAATAACCTTTAGTCTATATGTTTCTGGGTGGTTACCATGTCATTAATGTAATGTAGAGGTTACCACACAGAGGCACTGTCATTGATCAATGGCTGATTGTTTCATTCCTGGAGTGCTAACATACCTAAGGAAGGAGTATTATAGTTTAACAATCTTTAGACATGTACATGAAGTCATAATGTTTGAAGTTCAGAATGAACATGTGCAGATTTTCACACCTCTACATATTCATACCAAGTGAAAATCCCTGAATTGGTTTGTAAACATATCCAAACCCCCCATTCTATAAAATGGCACCAGATCTTCACAAGAGGTGTAAAAAATAAGGTCATCACCAGGGCTGAACGATTTGCAAAAATAATCTTATTGCGATTACTTTTCCCTATATTGCAATTGCAATTTATGTTGCATTTATTTTCAGGTTCCTCGTGCATTCAATAAGAAGAACTAGAAGACTACATAACCTCGAAAAAGGAGAGCTATTTGGATTTACATAAGAAATTTGATTTTAAATTGAAATTTGAAGCACTTGAAAAGTTTCATGTTCATGCAGTTGATACTGTTTTTGCTTCTTGTGAGTGCTTTTTGCCCATTTTAATCACTTTTTACTCTTTCATTTTACCACTTTGGAATGACATTTTTGCTAATGTCTGACTCTTTTCCAAGTTTCACCTCAATTTTCAGCTATTCTCACCCATTTTTGCTGCTTTTTGACAATTTCTTGCCACTTATTGTTGTTTTTTCCACTTTTCACCTTTTAAATAGTTTTCTCTTGCAAAGATAGTTTACAATAATTTGGCCCTTTGATTGAGCATGGTTGAGTGAAACTGATGCAGAGCATAAAACATCCAAAGCAAAACAATTTATTCTGAGACATTTCAGCTTAAAAATTGCACTCCATGCGATTAGAATATTGCAGTAGGCCATATTATAATTTGTTCTAATTTGTAATTAATTGCCCAGCCCTGGTCAGGATCTCTAAATGGTTCATGACACCTTGGAGCCCTCGGGAACAAAGGTTAGCCCATAGTCCCGCCCCATTCAGAAGGCTGGTCAATCAGAGGGAAGGGGGTTTTTGTGGTATAGGGGGACTATAAGGAGCCATTCACACAGCATTTTGGGTTAAAAGCAAAACCTTTTTTGCTTTTTAGCCACTTGTTTACATGAAAAACAGCTTTCTAGTGAACCGAAAATGCAAACTTTTGAAAAACAATCTGCAGAGTTAAATTTTTCTGTAACTCTGAGGTCACTGTTACCATGTAACTGTAGTTTTCAGTGGAAAAGCTGACGTTTCACATGTGCATGACACTTTCATTTCGGTGTAGCCATCCACGAACAAGACAACAACAAAAACGACTACTGTGTCATACTTGTGCTGCTGAATCACAATTGCTGAATCTTCAGACTGCCTTTCAACAAAATGTGCATCTTTAGCATCATTTCTGCAATCAGCGAAGATATATATACACCAGATGATCAGCCTCTCAGCCTCTACTTCAGTCTGTTAATATTTGTCTTGTAAACAGCCTCTACAGTTATATCACCAACTCCAGGCCTGTCATGCACACTCCAGTGTTTTTAGTCCATCAGTGTTACCAGATTTTTTTCCCACACATTTTTGATGTTTTCACGTAAAACATTGATGTGCAAATGGAGCCTTAAAGAGACAGCAGCTAAAATGAAGAGTTACAGACAGAGGCTAAAACAAGAGTTTTCTAAAACATCAAAGAGAAAAACAGGGAATATTTTGAGCTGAAAATCATGTAAAGCTGCTACTGGGACACCAGACCAGAGGTGTAGACTAAGACTAAAAGAGTAATAACTCTTTGAGTGATGACTGTCAGAAGATTTTTGTTTGAGCTGAGAAAGTCACCTGTTAATCCTGTGGTACGTAGTGATCACCACAGTGGACACCTTTTTCAAAGTTATTTACTCCTAAATTGGTTCATGTGGTGGAAATTCATATTAGCCTGTGTCCGTGTATTTTTATTCTTCTTAAGGCCTGAAAAAATGTTTTCAATTTTTTTTCCCAACATATATATATATAGTTTTAAAAATGTTATAGACAAACATTTGAGGGTGATAAACTATAAATTATTCAGTGTCAAAATGGATGAAAGAGAGTTTTGCAAAGCGTTTAAAAAAGATTATTCAGCTACAAATGTTTGGAAAAAAAATGAAAACATTTTTTCATGCCTTAAGACAAATAAAACACTCAAGGGAAAAATCCTGACACTGACTTTCATAATTAATACATCAGAGGGTTAATCAAACTGTTATGGTATAAGAGGGTAATGAGCTAAACGAAAACATAGATATACGTGAAATAAAACATCTGCAGTATGCAAATGAGAGACATGCTCCAGACATTCAAAGACGGGGGGGGGGGGGCGACAATTTAATCACATCTCAGTTCAAACGCAACCTACAAACAAAACAGAAAAATTACAAAAATCAAATGTTAAAATATTCTATGAATTCTGGGAAGACAGTTGCTAGAGAGAGGCACCAGAGAGAAAGATGAGGAGACAGGGGTCATAGGTTAGAACTGAACCCCCTGTTGGAGGACTGAATCCTTTGTAAACCATAAACTCAAACCTGAGCCCACAATATTATGTCTAATGTTATTTTCTTATTATACACTTTAAAGTATTTTTTATCACGTGATGATAACTTTACCTTTTTGTGGTAGCTCTTGCTTTGGGCTATTTTGGGAAGATACTTTCATAACATCCTCTTTTGAAATATTTCCATTCCTGTGTTTTATTGCACTGAAGCGAAGCCTCTGCTTTGCACTTAAGTCATCAACATCACACATCATTTAAATTTTTGAACATCAGGGCCGCAGTGGAACCAGGAGAGGTTTATGTCACCTGCTGCCAGTGGGACCTGTGTGTGTGTGTGTGTAGAGAGGTGGAGGGATTACTAATCTCAAGAGGAAGTAGGAAATCCAAATTCAAATGCCAAACTTTATATGGGTCCATTATAAACTCCATCGAGATAATGCTGCATAATGTGGGATTTGTTTTGACAAGTTTGGAGCTTCAGGACTTTAACCCTGTAAAGCCTGACCTATCGAAAAATAGTCAGAAAATTCCAGTTTTTGGGAACTGATATGTTTATTAACTCTTTTAACAAAATCCACAAAAAAATATGGCTTTATCATTTCATTCATGATATATTTCTTGTATCACATTTGACACTGGGCAATTTTGCGTTCTATTTTATCTATTTTATTAAAGTATTTTAGTAAATATGCATTTATTTCATGCAGAAAACACTTAAAAGTAACTATTTTGGTGTAATTCTTGCTGCAACTTCTTGATAATAAAGCATTGATTTTCCTGAGTTTATGTAAGTGGATGATTTTATGAGAGCAGACATTTTGGAAAAGGGCCAAAATACAACTTCAGCTGACTGTAGTGATAGAATATGTTTTTAAAATATTTGTAACAGGTTTTTAAATAAATTATTTATCATGTTAATGATTTAGAGGTCTTTGAATACATGCATCAAATATGATACATTTGGCTTTTTAGGTTTAATACAGACAGTTTCCTTCTATAACTCCTCCAATTTCTATGTATTATAACATTTTAGTTCATGCATCCTCATTCCATGTTTGGAAACAGCAGCTTTTAATGCTCCAGGAGAACAACCAACTTCACTTTCAATCTAAATGTTATGAGAAACTGTAAACTTCCTGCTCTGGTATTTATTCCTTAATATGGTTTCTGTGCCTCCACGTGCTGCACATACTCTCCTTCAACAGCTTCTCATAAAGTAACGTGATTACTTCTCTTCGATTGCTTCATATTGGAACTGTCACCCACTCCTCTGCTTGCTCTTTCACTTATAAATCCCACAACTTCCCATTATAATAACTGCAGAGTCTAAAGACTGTTTCTTTTCTTTCTGGCTTTTCTGTGAACTCTCCTCACTTAACCTTTGTGCTCTTGTCAAGCATTAATAAAGCAGCTTTATTTATGGTGTCAGACATTTGATAATCTGCTGTGAAAATACATTTCATTGTGATCAAAACCAAGATAACGACAAAGATTTGTGACTTGAACTTCGTTACACTGTTTCTATCTCAATGCATATTGCACTTATAAAACTTTCTGGTTTCCTCATAGTTGTAAGATCTGAAGTACCACAGAGTTAATTTACAGCCAGCTTATGATCTTTGAGCTAATAAACTTAACCTACTCACAGAAGTGTTGTCTGTTTTGCATCATGATAAATATAGAAGCTGTTATTACCTGGCTTTCATATACTCCTCCACCTCTTTGCACGTCCTCCTGCCATCGTTCAGGTACTGGATGATGGCGTCATAGCCGATAGTGCTGGTTAGATCAGAGTTCTGTTGATGAAAAGGAAAATATTTACTAACAGTTGAGGCATTTTATATTATGTTTACCTTTTTTGGGTTTTTCTGACATACAACCACAACCATCTCTCTGTTTAACCCATAATCCTTTACTTTATGGCTGTGTCTGAACTTGTTTAACTCCAACACTTGACTTTCTAAATCTACTCTACACACAGTCAGAAACATGCACTTAGACACTATGATCTTAAACACTGTGTGTAAATTGATGTTTTGACATTACATTACTCCGTAATTGAGTTAAGCTCAGGTTGTAGCATGTAATCAACACTGCAGATGTTAAAATCAGCAAGATGTTGACTTTGACTGCACAGAAGAAGCCTTGGTGTTCAATAATAATAATAACAATGATGATAATAAAAAAAAAATAATAATAAAAAAAAAAATAATAATAATAATAAACTCTTTAGGCTAATTTAAAAATGTCATTACTGTCATTAATGAAACTTACACAATTATCAGTTTATGCACTTTTAAAACATGATTTTAGACAGGCTCAATAAACAGCTCAGAGTAAAGGTTAACTTTTCAAAAAGGGATACTGGAACTTCCTTTATTTCCATTTTTATTTTATACCAACTCAGACATAGGTAAAATTACTTATTCAAGACTTTTAACTGTTTATTTTCCATCACTTATGTCCTTTTATTTCTCACCTGACACAATAAAAATCACTTACCAAAAAAAGAAAATGAATTAAAACATATTCCAAGTCACTACTTCACAAGTTACCAAGAGTATTTCCAACTTCTAGAGAGGCTTTGACTTTCTAAGTAAATAAATGTTTATAAAGTTAAAGTGAAATTAAAAAAAAAAACACACACAGTGGAACAAGACTCACCCAGAAAAAGTCTTTGAAATGAAGGTTTTTCATGTTTGAAACGCACAGAGGAAGTGTAGTTTCTCAGGTCTGCTCTCACACTGACTTTAGCTGTTTATCTCTTGACTGTTAAAGTCACACAGACGCCCTGGGCTGGGTGCGAGGGAAACATTAACACACTAATGGTCCATGTGCTCACTGTGAGAAGGCTGCCATCCAGTGGTGAATTGAAGTATGTACATGTTTCACACATCAGCAGTTAAGTGTGGTTGTCTCACAATTAAATTCTAGAGTTCCTACAAAGGTTAGACAGAAGCTCAAAGTCTTATATTTGAATGTGTTTCCTCTTTAATTTTATAAACCTGGAAACATGAGTGTCCAAATCATCAGGCGCATGAGGCCCAGCAGCTGAACTACATTTATTATTTCGAGCTGACACGTGACTGTATGTTTAGTTTACCTTTGAGGGTGTAATTAAACTTCTAAGAAATTGTAGGCTGTATATGTCTCAGTTTGGAGACTGGATCAAACACGGTTATCCTGCGCATGGTGTGTTACGGTCACAGTTCAGTCTCAACTCGTGACAACAAGGATGAGAACAGAGATTGTTTTGACAAAGATTATAGGAAGACAGTTTTGAGTGTTTGTGTGTCTGTGAATGAGAGTGTGTCTGTATCCTTATGACAACATCAGAAACAGTGTGCACATGAGAAACAGAGAGAAGCAGAAACAGTGGTGCATCAGGATTGATTGGTTGACACCATCAGACCAAGGCAATCTTTTTGATCTGTTTTAGTGTTTTATGGTTTAGTTATTGTTTTACTTATTGTTCTTAAATTTTTTTTTAGGAACAATGAAACAATGAAACAACAACTTAAGTGTTATATATGATTTTTATCTTTGTTTCAGTGTTTCTTTCCATATGTGTACAGCACTTTGTTTTCAGCTATGGTTGTTTTTTAAAGTGCTCTATAAATAAAGTTGAGTTGAGTTGAGTTGAATATAAAAACTACCTGGTTAAAAATCTGATCTGACTCTGAACTCTCTCATCGGCTCTGAGTCTAACCCTCTAGTTATCTTAGGGCCAAATTGACCTAATTCTAATGTTATTTTGTTATAACTTTGGTTTGCTTTCATAGAATTGATTGAAAATTACAGGGATGGTTCCATGCTTTATTTGCATATAAAATTAGTTGTAACTATTCCTTTAGAATTAGGTGTTGTTGTTTTTTTTTGTTTGTTTGTTTTTTGTTTTTATCTAATTAAGGCATCCTGCTGCCATTAAAAAAATGAATTCATGGCAAATCAATATCATGCCTAAACTTTTACATTTACCACTGTGATAATACATCAACATATTTCTGATAATAAACTTAGTGAAAGAAAAGAAAAGTTTCTGCTTTTGTCTACACAAAAGAGAGGTCTACTTTAATTGAAATCTATTGGTCTATCGGTAACACTTTAGATTAGGGAACACATATTCACCATTAATTAGGTGCTTATTAACATGCATATAAGCCGCTTACTAGCCCCTAGTTCGTATTTATTAAGCTCGCATTAACCCCTTCTTTTACCTCTATTGCGCCATGAATTCAGACTTTTCTATATATTAACTCCAAATTATTACTTATTGACTATAAATGAATTAATATGTGTTCCCTAATCTAAAGTGTTACCGGTCTATCATACCACGTAACAAAAGTAATTGTTACATACATGTGAATATGTTTAAATCATTGTCTCTAAAAAGGAGAAACAAAAACATTTGGAGAAAATATTATACCTTGTACTTTATAAACAGTCAGAACTGACAGTGTAGAGTGAATCTGAATATAATACAAAGGTTAATTCAAACACAGGGTCAAATTACTTCCTCTGTTTATTTTGGCTGCATCTGTTGGCACAGATCTAAAACGTGTTTTTGCTGACATAGTTTGTCAGCATCAGTGACGCACAAGACAAGTGGAGTAAAATAACTCGCTTAATATCTACTTAATGCAAAACAATTCAACAGCATTGATTTATAATCATCAAACAATACGTTGAAGAAAAGAAAAAAACAGTTACGGGATTTAAATAAAGAACAAAATGTGAATGAATCAGGAAAATACTTTTAACTGTTATTAAAATAAATGAACCACAGGTACACACACACACACGCACACACACACACTGCAGATACATTGAAAAATAAAAACATCAATATACCCATGGAAAGGTTCTTATTTTGGGAAGTTCTTCACCATCATTAGTGAAAAGTGTTCATTGTGATTATTTCTGAGCTAACTGTACTGGTGCATCACATTAACTTGTTTGAGTTGTCATACAGTATTAGTATATAAATCCTGGTGAGGAATAAATAAAGCTCTGAACCCTCGTATTGTCTTAAGATTTACTCTGCACCATCAGTTCTAACTGCTTATAAAATACAAGGTTTTACATTTTCTCTAAATGTTTTTGTTTCTCTTTTTTAGTGAATATGATTTCAACATATTCATGTATATTTAACAATTACTTTTGTAATATATGGTATAAAAGACCTTGTTTACATTTGTACACTTATTTTTGAGTAGAAAAAAGCAGAAATGTTGAATTTTTACATTAAGGTTGTTATCAGAGGTACAAATGTTGATGTATTATCACAGACAGGCAGGAAATCAGTTAATTTTTTCTCATGGCAGCAAGATGCTTTAGGATTTAATAAAACACATTATTCAACAGAAATAGCCACAACTTATTTTACTTGCAAATAGCAAGGTAGGAGCCATCCATGTAATTTTGAATCATTTCTATGAAAGAAAATCAAAGTTATGACAAAAATACTTCTGAAATTGGGTCAAATTGGGCTGATATAATATGTTACCTCACTGTCTGCTTATTTTTCCATGTATGTAACAGTCTGAGCTGTTCATATATTATGTAATCTAAAACCTGAAGTCACTGAGCACCTGATGATGACCTCTGACAACAATGTGACTGAATAAATGAGGCCAAGTGAGTGACTTGTTTGGGCAGACGTGATGAACAGTAAAACAGGAATGACAGAAGTAAGAGGTTGCAGCAGGTCAGGAGGGAAAAACCAGGATCTTCACAGAAACTGAACAGGAATATCGACAGTGATCATTTCTGGGAGGAGGCTGCATTTTCTGGGTATTCAGAGCTACAAATGCCCCATAACATGATTTTTAAAAATGCAGAACACAGTAGAGGATAGACGACTCGATTAAAGTGATTAAAAAAAGGTGCAGAAAAGGACAAAAATGGAACATAAAAATTGTTAGGAATACAGGATAAGAAATATTTGGGGCAAAACATTTTCACACACACAAATGCCTTTTTTTTAGATCCAAAACTTTAAAATTTAGTCAAGCACAAAACAGCTCAACTGTTATACAAAGCAAAAAATAAAATTATACCAGAAAATATTAAGAAACTGTTTTATGAAAGAGAGGGGGGTTATAACTTAAGGGGAAATTTAGATTTAAAGGTGAGAAGTGTGTCACAGTAAAGGGAGTTTGATTGTGGAATAGACTGAGTTCTGAATTTAAACAAAGTTTGAGTAGAAATTTAAAAAAAAGACACAAAGAAAATATTTTCAAGAATTATACCAATGAAAAAATAAAAACATAAGATGGTTTATTTCTGTATTTATAGTCTATTGTACATTCAATAAGGTTGCGAAATACTGGTTAATTTTGTGCAATTATTTCAAATAAGAACAAGTAAAATTTAACAGGGGTAGGATTAAATAAGTGTGTGCTTCTGCCTACTCCCTTTCGAGCATGTAAACTGAGAGACAGAAGAAAATGCAGATTTAGGATACTGTCTTTTTTCTATTTTTATGTAATTTCTTTTTTAAATTTTGATTATCACTTATTGTATTTCTCACTGTTTTCTTTCCTTTTTTCTTGATTCAGTTTGCCATGGTCAATATGGATAATTAAAATAAAATAAAATAAAATAAATAAATAAATAAAAAAAATAAAAAAATGTGGTTTGCCTGTCAAAATTGTCTTGAAAAGTAAAATCCAGATCCTGCCATAAAATCATCCTGACAACATGGTCTGAAGCAGAGATTGCTGATATTGACACTGAAATATTACTGCAGGAAACTGATCTCTTATCATCTGGTAAAAGGAGACACCTGAAGGACAGGTGAGCTTTGATTTCATCAGTCTGTGATGTTGGAACAAGGAGGTTTGAGCAGAGATTTTTGCAGAAAAACCCCAAAGAAATAGTCAACAAAAAGGGCATTCATGTGTTACTTTCTCGGTTAATTAATATGTCAGTAAGAGACACTGACCCTGGGTAATTTTCACGTAATCAATAACTATTGTGCTAATGAAAGTTATCAATCTTGATTTTTGCGCGCTAGAAAGTTATCTGAATATCTCAGAACGAGTTTTGTTCTTTTGCAATACATGAGAAAAATAAGTTGAGACCTTGAGAAAACATGTAAAATCATTATTTTGTGAAAAACAAACAAAACTAAACAAAACACAAATAAAAAATGAAATAAAATGTATTAAATGAACTTTTAGGTAGGGATGCTTAATATTAGCTTTTCTGCCAATATCCAATATTCTGATATTTTCCAACTCCTAATTTCTGGCACTGATATTACCAGAGAGTGATATGTGCATGCTTTTACACCAAAACTGTTGGCTCACAACAGAACATATGGCCTATCGTGGAATTAACACCTTGTGCTCAGTATTTCGGTGATGACACACTGGGGGCATATTTAAATTCAATATGGCTTTTCAAATGTACACATTCTGCAAAATAAGAGAATAATTTCAACTTAAGATTTTGGTTTAAAAAAGTGCCCATGTGACACTGCCATATCTTATCAGTAACAAAATAATGCAAATAAAGACAAGAAAGGCACAAAAATATGTAGAAAAAAAACAGACCAAAAAATAAAGCTCCAAGAAGACTGATGCTGATTGGTTGATGTGACTGGGGTGTTTCTTTCCCCCCATACATCTTAGCATTGTCACAATGTATGCAATACCTCTTTTTGTCAATGACATGGACAACAGAGCTGGACAGTTATACGTCATAAAGCGTGTGCTCGTAAATGTCCCATGCTGAGTTCATGCAGGCTCAGAAATGCTAAAGACTTAAGAAAAGACATCAGTTATTAAAAAGCCCAGTACCGATAATTTCCAATATTACATTTTTAAGCCAATATCTACCAATCATATCGGCCATCCCTACTTTAAGGGCTTCCTTACAACAGCTTCCATCAACCCTTAAAGAGGAGGACTTTAACTCTAAACCTCCACTCTGGGTTAAAGGTCAGATTTTTGAGGTTGGCTGTCAGTTTCATTTTTTGTAAGTTTCACTTTCAGTTTGAGTTTGTGACTGAGTGATGAACAGGTTAAATGTTGTTCTTTGTTTGATCATGTCTGAATCTTTTATGGCATCAGAAATAAGACTTCATTCATGTTTTGAGTTTTGCAGCCTAAAGCTCTGTTGACATTTGTACTTAACTCTCTGCAAACGTTTTATTATGAAAGCGCTTACGTACAGAACTCATGACTCCCTGTTTCACTTTAATGACACAAACTCACATCACAGGACTGCTTTCGACAAACGGGTGAAACTAACCTGTCTTACCTGTTGAGTGTCAGACATCATACTGTCTGTGTTTAATAATTACTTTGTTCTCACCCTCTAAGGCATGAAAACCTCTTTTGGCCTGTGCAGCTTCCAGACAGTGGAAAAAAACACGAGGTCTCTAACATCCTCAGACGACTTATACAAGAGAACCTCACAACAAGGAGAGAAAAACAGCACACACAGTTTGTTGACAAGGTGGAGATAGCACACGACTAAAGTCTGTCCAGGTACAGTAGCTCTGATAAGAATTCATCATCATCATCTGACCCATAAAAGTTAAGCAGAGGAAGGACACGGAGATTTACAACACACGTTATCAGATCAGAGCCTCCTGCAGCCTTTAGACTTTTCTCTGCTCAACCAGATTGTGGTGAAATGTGAAGATTTCAGGGCTGAACTTTGTGCTGCTTTTTTTTCTACAGTACGGCATCAATAAAGCATCACACTACAAAAAGCATTATATCATTGTAAAAATGTACTTGCCAACTTTTCCTGATATGAGAACATCTTAATACAAGAACCAATATTTTTTCTTTTCTTTTTTCCTCAGTTTTTTTTTTTTTTTTTTGCACTTTACAAAATAATTCATGCATCATTTTTGTCTTTTAATATCTTTACCCTCCTATTGTCTTCAGATTTACTGACTCCTTATAAAGTGCAAGGTATATGTATTTTGGTGTATATATATTTCCTCCAAATATTTTTTTTCTTCATTTTTTCTCCAAGATGTTTCCAACATATTCACATAAATTTAGAAATTACCTTTGTAATATATATGGTATGATAGAAAGTATACCTCTATTTGAGTAGAAAAAAAGCTAAAATTCTAAAAAAAAAATGTTGCTCTATGATTATTTTCAGAGGTGCATAAACTGATTTAATATCACAAACAGGTATTTGTCAAAGTGATGGCGAAAATGTTTTGAAATCATTTAAATTTCTTTAATGGCAGCAAGAGGCTATGAATTTATATAGAAAAATACATCATTTGACAATTATAGTCAAAATTAATTTCAAAAGTAAATAGCATCGCATGGAACCCTCCATGTAATTTTCAATCAATTCTATGAGAGAAAAACAAAGTTATGACAGACCAACTTTTGAAACTGGGTCAAATTGACCAGAAAAGAACAAGAGGGTTCAAATGAAACATTTTTCTGGACTTTTCTGGTGAATCAGGTTCATAATGAGCCTAATAAGACAACTTTCTGCTTGAAATAAGACATAAACTTGCTTTTGGATTAATTAATCAATTAATTAATCTTTTTATTTATTTATTTATTTATTTTGCAGTGTGGTTAAAGTTGTTTGGTCTCTGCAGTACTTATTTCACATAAAATTTTGTTTGCTAACAAAGAGATGTCTCGTTTTATAAGAACCCGTTCCCTACACTTTGAGTGAAGTTGTAGCCTTTTGCTGAATTTTGTAGGTTACTGATATTTTTCTGAGGAATTTCCCCTATGTGTTGTGTTTTTTAACCAACTTTTACCAGGTTTCCCCTGTTATGATCAGTGACCTCTTTTTCAAGCCAAGCCTGACCAACAATGGCAACAACACACAGTTTCACCAACAAAACAATCAGATGTTTACAGAACTAAAAGATCAAAACATGAACACACAGGAAGTAATTTAAAGTCCAATCGGTGAAGAATACCTGAAAGCTTTCCTTCCCACTTCACTCCTGACTTTAGGAACAAAAAACTGCAAAAGGCTTAATAGACAAAGTATTGACAAGAAGGAAAGACATTTCCAGGACATCCAGAAATAGATTAAAATAAACATATGACAGCTGGTATGTTCAAAAAGCATCATATATTACACTCTTCTTCTAGAAATATCAGGACTTGTTTCTTCCAGATTTGATGCTCTTCTGGTGTGGACCCTGGTCTTCAGTTCAGCTCCTCTCACAGGTTTTCAGTGGGGTTCTAGTCTGGACTTGTGCAGTCCAGACAGTAAAGTTTACTTTGGTTTTCTGGAGCTTGTTCTTCACCGGGAACCACAAATGTTTTGGCTCGTTGTCATGTTGAAGACAAAACCATGACACAGACCTAGTTTGGCTTCTGACTGCTTGAGGTTTTCTTCCTTAATCTCTTTATATCCTTCTTTCCTCATGATTCAACCTGCTATCAACTGACACCTCAGTGTTGGAGCTGAGCTTTTGATACTGAGTGTGAAATGTAGGACACCCTTCAGTTCGATCCGGATCATTGATAACAAACTGTGAGTGTTATAAAGTTCATGTATGGGTAAAGCTCAGCTGTAGTTTTTGCTTTGGCTCAATACAATGGTGACTTCTTGAGGGAGTTTAATGATTCTGACCATAGTAGTTGATGAGAACCTCGGTCTGAACCAGAATATCAACCTATAGTCACACCGTCTTGTTTTATGCAGTTGAGAAAAACATCAAAAATAGGGTCACTTTTACCCGGGAAAGGTCTTGAGGTTTTCATTCATGTTTTTATTTCTCTCTCTTCTGTACACATGTATAAACCAACACAGTGCGCCGAAGTTTCAGCTGGACCAGAACGCAGCAGCCCGACTCTTCACAGGATCCGAGAGGAGAGAGTGTATAACTCCTGTTTTAGCTTCCTTTTACTGGTTCTTCATTAATTTTAGAATTGATTTTAAGATTTATTTTCTTTTAAAACACCGATTTGCCCCAAGATACATATCTGATCTCCTTACTCCTTATATACCTGGTTGTAACCATATTGTATAATCAGTGGACACAATGACGTTTGGCTCTAACTGAAGCTTCCAGCAGATGCCCCACCCCCTGGTGTCTGGCTGCAGTTTAGGTCATAAGCCCTGCCTCCCCATGCATCCGAATATGAGACCAGAAAACTTAAAAAAATTATTACACCTGGTAAAAATGTTTCTCTCATCCTTACACTGAGGTGGTATGAAGATGTAATTTGGCTGCATTATGTTCAAGTCTTTTTTTTTTTACCAAAGAGTTGGTTTTTCGTTAGTTATTAGACGTAAAAAACGTGCTAAGTTGTAAGTTTTGTTTTCCAATGATTGACAGCTGCCATTTGTGAGACGTTTTTATCGGAGGTATAAGAATCTTCCAGAAAGAGAGCCACAGAGAGATTACACCTGGTGGCCAAATCCGGCTCCAGTAAAGGGTTCTTTTGGCTTCAAAATTGTACAACGATGACAGGCGGAGCCACGCTGTCCATTCTGTATACAGTCTGTGGTTGTAACCCAGGTTATCCTCTGCTTGCTATCCCAAAGTCAAAGCTGAGGACAAAAGGTGACCTTTGACCCTCTCTGTCAGAGCCTCCACCCTGCCTGAGGAGATCAGAATGGCAGACTCTCTGTCCTCTTTAAAATCTCTTTCAAAAAAAAAAAATTACGAATGTGCTTGAACAGGACATTTAATTGAGTTTTAACTATTGAAACACTGTTTTCAAACTTATGTCACTTTCAACTTCTCTTCGACAGTATCATGGGCAGGGTTGTAAAATCCCCTCTTTTGTTATCTCAATAATTGTAATGTTGTTGTTGGTTTTATGTTTTCCTTATTTTTCTTTCGCTTTTTTTCTTTCCTCTATTCAGGGATGGTTTTCAGCCTTTTATGAATTGTTGTAATTTTTGTACTAAAATGAGTGAATAACTGTTGAAACAAGTTACTTTGGTTATCTCACATGTAATTTCATAACATTAAAACTTGTTTCAAGATTTAGCTCTACCTCAAGTTGCTTGTTTTAAGAATAACACAGGAATAATCTTTTTATGAGAGAAGATTTTATGTTGTCCTTGAGTTATTTGTAGAAATAACTGTTCAAAAGTCCTTAAAGGGTTTCAGTTTACCTCACTGAGTGCAAACATATAGCACATAAACTGCATTTTATTTTCTTGGATTTAAAATATGCAGCCTGACTCAGGTTCTACAGTAATTTGTATATAATGCTTTTCCTGCCTAGCAATTCAATGTTCAGTAAATGCTGAAAGTACTCATTTGCTGTTTTAATTTCTGTAGAATAAGTGAAGATTCATGTTCTTAAATTAAGGACAGGTTTTAAGATTCTGGTTTAACCTTTAATATGGATTGTGCTTATTTCAAGATGAGAGCACTTGAATCAAGAATTATCTTAATCATACTTCTCTAATTCCAAATAGTTTTGACTTATAAAAGTGATATTTTTCATTCCATTTGCTAAAATTAAGAATATACGAAGCATGAAATTAGATTCTATTGCAAATATTCAGTATATTTCACTTAAAATTCTTCTTCAGGAAGTTTGTTTTCAAGCATTTAATCTAAAAATGAGCATTTTCTTCTTGTTTTAAGATCTGAGAATACTTATCAAGGCCATCTTGGTTTTTAGATTTATCAGTCTTATTTCAAGATTTCTAGTCAAGTGAAATTATTTTGCTGCATGGACAGATCATTTCACTAGTTTTAAGATATTTTTCCATCAAATTTAGTATTTTTTATCTTATATTCAGACTCCCTTTTTTGCAGTGTATGAGCAGCTACTTAGTGTGTGAATCAGCACTGGTAGTTTCTGCAAAGTAAATGCTTTTGCTTCCAATACTCCATGAGCATTTTCCTGATGACGTTTCCTTTGACATCAACAGCTTTTGTAAACGTGTTAGTGGTGGTGAAAGATCTGTTTTTCACTTTATGTATGTAGGATTTCTATTATTTCATCAGATGTGTTTTGGTTCCTCACTTTGTTGTTATATCACATAGTTCCTCCTATATTTTCTGGTAAGTGTGTAACTCTTTTCTGACGCTCTCTGAATCTGTTCCATTTAAGGTCAAGTGAACAACTTTACATCCTGACGCCGTCTCTCACATCAGCTGACTTACAGCGCAGCCACTTCCTGGTACTTCCCCGTCTCTACACTCAGACAGAGATAGCTGCAGGCGAGCTGAGACATGTTTTTGATACTTGGCTGAGGAGAATTTGGGCCCATACAGGGAAATTTAGACCAAACGCACAGGGGATGTACAGACCCTTATTGCAGATCTTATATGTTTGTTTATGTAAGACACAGTCATCAGCTGGCAGTTTGTTGTAACTGAAGACTGAGCTGCTTAAAGGAAACTCCTCTTTGATGACACATACAAGAAGTCGACACACATTATTCTTTAATTGCTCAATGTTCGACAATTATTTCTTATGATATAACATGTTTTGATGACCACATGCTTTCAAATTTGCACCGTAGTGTTTTAACAATCTTTGTAATGACGTTATTGTGACGCAGCTGACATCAAAATAACAGCTGAATATCTTATCACGTCTGACCCAAAGGACACAACATGAGCTACTGATGCTCCCGTGAACTTTTGTTATGCTTCCAAATCTCACTCTGACAGGACAGTAAAACTTTATGGTAACGTTATATAAGTGTGGCGTGTGAAAATTAGTTGTGTTTTGAGAAATGGGATCTGTCATAGCCTTGTTTCACATGACATTCTGCAGGTGGGTGAGATTTGTGTGACTTCCTGTTTAGTAATGTCTGACCCAGTTCAAATACAGATTATCTCTTTTCTGATGAAACCAGAAACGTTTTCTTTCAGTGTGTTTCTACAGAGCTAGAATTAGTAGATGGAAATACATTTATTTTAGAAAACAAAAAGGGATTTGACACCAGACTTCAGGAATATATCTCAAAAATTAAAGTGCAATGATTAGAAAAAAAATCCAATTATGTTGAAATGCTGAATGTGCCAAGCTCAGCATTTCTAGGACTAACAAAAACAATGACTTTGCTAGTTATTGTTCCCTTGTAATGACCCTTTGAAGATGATGGTCATTTGAAGACCAAAATTTTATAAATAGGACTCATGGGTTTCACTCAGTTTAGCTCTGCTCTAATGGAGCAATGGATAAGCTAAGGTAAGGGTCATGGCTCAGCATTTCAACATTGTGCCTTTCCTGCGAGACAGTGCTTAATGTTGAAATGGGGCTTAGCATTTCAACACTGAGCTTTTCTTGTAAGGAAAAGAGAGTGTTGAAATGCGATGCTCAGCATTTCAACATCCTGTATTTGCTGAGAGGAAATGCAGCCCCAACAAAACTTTGCGTTTTTAACCCCAACTGATAAGCACAGTGTGAAGAATTAAAAAAATTCCATGAAAACTTAAACTGATACTTAAAGCTCCATACGTAAAAGTTAATACTTTCTGCAAACATCAGCTCTTGGCACAACACATAACCTGTTTGTTGTTTTCTGCAAACTGTCAAAGACGTAAGCACACATTTTGCGTCGTGCTGCTGATAAAAAGCCAAACAACATTTCTGTAAACAGTGTGGGAGGAACTTGGCTGCAGCCTGCGGGGATTCCTCAGTCATAAAGTTACGTCACACACCCGCTGCAGTACTTAACCGGCTCTGCTATCAATAGTTCAAACCTGTTCCTTCTTGTCGAAGAACAACACACTCAGAGCTTTTACAGCACTGCAGGGGAAGAAAAAACCAAAAGGCTTCCTTTACACGTCTGGAGGAGTATTGTTAAAGAAATGGCAGGACACGGTGAGTGTTTCAAAGACTTGATTCAACTTCACCTGTTTTTCTTTGAGCTTCATTGAATCAAATTTAAACAGATCATGTCAACTAAGCCAATTTCTCTCTTTCTCTCCACAGACTCTGCTGAGACTCTCAATATCTGTGCGCACGAGCTGCGCCAAATCGGAGATGGCCTCCACTGGAGATACAAGCTGCTGGAGATTCTGATCAAAAACTACAAGACTGTCACAAAGATCTAACACAAGATGCCTCAAAGGACTTTGAGAGGATTTGTACTGAACTGTACAGCAACGTGAGCTAAAGCTGAAGAGTCATGGATTTGGACTCAGAGCTGGAGTCTGTGGAAACATCTAGATGTGGATGTTCACTGTCAATGGACTGTTGTCACTAAAGACTGAAGCTCCATAGAAGACACCAGATGTTGGATGGATTTGTTCCTGAGTTTGGGACCAAAGTAGAACAAATGAATGGACGTGTTGCTGGGAGGTGATGAGTGTCACATATGCTCTGTTTATATGTATGAACATGATCATGAACATGCACACATGAAACTGTCATACTTATACATTTGTGTCAGCAAAAGAAGTGAAGACTGAAGAATTGAGACTTTTTCTTTTCTATAATATCTGTTTCTGTTTTTCTAAATGAAAATATTTAAAACATTTTTGAATAAATGATATGAATCCAGTCAATGTGTGGTCATGTCTTTGACAACAAAACTGCACTACTGAATGTTGTAAACTTGGTCACAGGAGTGAGGGTTTCATATTTTAGGTCTACTTAAGCAAGATTTCAGAAAAGAAGAATTTTTTAGAAACTCTATATTGAACACACAACTGTTTGAGTTCCGGCCTATGCACAGCCGTCACCATGGTAACAAATTATATTGTCAATACCTTGCGATGACAGAAAAAATCATTCTGCCATCTTCAACAACCTCTCTTTAGCTTTTGACACAGTTGACTATTTATTGCTTTTACAAAAGGCTAAAACTGACTCTTGAAAGTCTGAAGAGTCTGTGAGGACTATCTGTGGTAGGAATCACTCATGTTTTTGAAGGACTCCATTTTCCATGAGCACCATCACCAACTGGTGTAAAGATCTGACTTATGAGAGCAGATCTTATTGAAAGGATACAACCATCAAACTTCGTAAACTCAGCTTGAAATTTAGTGTCCAGAAGGTGGATTATCTGTTTAGTGTCACTCACAGCCCGGTGCTCTAAGACATGTCTATAATGTGTAACATTAGTGAATCCTGGTTATGTCCTACCAGTGCTCATCTACCAACTCCAACCTCACCAAGCAAAGTAAACATAACCTGGCAAAACATTTTATTGATAGACTCTCAAGTTTGAACAGATCACTGCAGAATAAGTGCGGTATGTGGGTTGGAATGAACATTATCACAAACAACTTAGCCCCTGTTTTAGCCTGTGCTCTGTCATGCCCAGGGGTGAAAGTGGTCTTAAATTCTTGCTGGTATCAAACCTTCACCTATAGAAGCCCATTTCCAACAGCTAAAAAAAAAAAAGGCTTTTTTATTATTTGATTTTTATTTTGGTCCCTATTAGGTCTAAATTTTGAGACTTATTACTTAAAATGTCAAAATTTCAATTGAGAAAGTTGAAAATTTGTGATAGGACCTTTTTTTTTTTAGATAAAATCAGAAATTGAAATAAAAAGCTGAAATTTTGAGATAAAATACCAGAATTGTGAGATGAACATTTGAATTCATGAGCAAAAAAATCTAGATTTTCAGATTAAAAAGTCAAAAATTTGAGATTACATATCAAAATTTGAGGCAAAAAGTCAAAATTATTAGTTAAAAAGTCAGATCTAGATAAAATATCTTAATTTTGAGATTTAAAAAAGTTGAAATCATGAGGAGAAAAGTCTCCGTCCAAGGACTCAAACACAACACAAGCAGTACAGAAACTATTAGGGATAAGCTAAAGGGAATTTTTAAAGTGTCAAAGTAGTTTTCATGACTGCATATTGCAAGCAAATCTATTGTCTGACCCAGAGTGTGGCTGTGACTGTTTTTTTTTAACGGGCGCTTCAAATCAGGCGTTCACTCTCCCATCTTCCTGTTACTGAATCTTTTATTAGTACGCAGTACCAGACAGTACCGGCTTACTTTCACCCCTGGTCACGCCCCTGTTCAGCTTTCTTCCACTCTGACCTCCTTTTTCTGTCCGACAGTCTGACCTCAGTGTCCACTATTGCGAGAAAATCAAGACCAGAAACTATTCAGCAGAGAAAAACACATCTTACTTCTCACTTGGTCAGCTCACTTCTCAGTGTCATTAAAGAGAGTAAAAGTCTACGTGCTGAAAATAAGTTCATGTTCTACCAAGAGAAGTCCAACCTGACCACAAATGAAAGCATGAAATGAAAGCTTCATGACAGGCAAATATGTAAAAGTGAGACTATTTCAAGACTATTATGAGTTCTTACAGGGCTTTCATTTATTATTATCATCATCATTATTTAGTGATTTATTAATTTTTATTCAGGATAATAAAAGAGCAACAGTGAGTACAGAGCTCTGTTTCCAGTTCTCATAATGAGTGACGCTGGTGATCTGTGGGCTTCATGTTTACTTGAGCCTGAATGTGAACTTAATTGGCCCAGCCAATGTCAAGTTAACATGTAAAACACACAGAAGGCACGTGTGCTCAGGTATGAAATGAGGTAAAAGATGCGTAAACATGAGGTGAGCAGAAAACAAAGGTCACCAGAGGTAAGGAGAAACTCAACATGACGTGAGTTTTAATATGTTAGTTTAGTGGCCTTTGCTCAAACAGTGAAACCTCAAATAATCAATAGATCTTTATTTGTACAGTACTATCTCTTTAACTATAATTTCATGGTTTCAATTCATAACCAGTGCTGTCTCAAGCTGTTTTTAAAAAAAGAGCAGACCTCGACTGAACACTAATTATATCTTCATGTTAAGAATTCATCTGATCTTTTCTCAAGCAGAGCATTTTACAGCGTTTACCAAAGAACAATGGAAAGGATAGAACTTTCTTCCTCTTTTTTTTCTTTTTTTAAGCAGTGTAGTGGCAGATCTCCATAAAAAAACAAATTCAGAACCACTTGCATGACACAGGCTTCACGCATCGTATTGCAATAAAGGAATGATTCCACGTTACTCACGGATGCATTGCATGCCCATTTATTTTGAGGGACACAGTTTCATATTTCATCCAAAAATGTGTGACTCAGGTCCAGATCCATTTCCAGCATTATTATGCTTTATCGTTAATTTGCGTGCCAGCCTTGTGTCATTCAAACAGAACAGATAAAAACACACCTGCGCTGGCTGACCTAATTATCCAAAAACTCCACCCACAACAAATTTGTCCAAATTTATAAATTAGAATAAGCTTTAAGCTATTTCAAATCAGTAAATTTACATAGATGTAATGCTAACATCAATCTAATATTTACAATAAGACACACACGGGTCTAACAATTCATTTCATCTTTATCTTATTTAAACTTTATTTAACCAGGTGAAAGCTTATACAGCAGCCACAAAACTTTCTAATGATGGACTTATCCTCCTCTGTGACTGAAAAAAAGTAGTTTCAAGGCCCTATCTCTACCCTGCAAAAATATGATTTATAATACGCAGGATTAACATTTAACTACATGAGAGCAGCTGTGGTCCGTTGGTAGGTTGGGGGTTTAATTCCAGGTCCAATTATCCACATGCTGAAGGGTCAAGACACTCACCTGCACCACACAAAAAGTAAAATCTGATCAAATGTTCATGTTCCGTTTCTTGTATAAATGACATATAAGAATCAATAAAAGCAACATTCACCTGACCAAATCCTGAAAAAATGTCAGTTTTGAGGTTAAACGACAAAACTGAAGCCTGCATTGCTCCAATGAATCCGCCAATGGGAAAAGAGAAATTTTCTTTTAATAAAAATATCTTTTCCAACTGCATGAGCAGATTGTCTTTAATTTTTGAGAGCAGTTCATACATCATGTTTTATTTTAATAACTTTGAAAAGAAATTTTCCTGAACCTATCAGGTGAATATGGCTCATATTTAGTCTAATACAACATTCATCTCGCATGTAACATTTGTTTTCAGTATTACAGAAGAAATTCAACATACAAATGAACATGTTCATATTAAAACTTACAATACTAAAACTAAAATTTGTTGGTGGCATCAAATTTCATATCAGAATGCATTTTTCTTAACTTAACCTCTGATGCATGAATTATGAAAGTCAGAGTCAGGATTTTTCCCTGGAGTGTTTTTATTTGTCTTAAGGCATGAAAAAGTGTTTTCCTTTTTTTTTTTTTTTAAACTGAGCATTCAGCATAAAACAGTGTGAGCTTAATGTAAATATGACATTTTTTTTTTAATTTTTAAAAATAATTTCATGAATAATTTTTTTTTATGCTTTGCTAAACATTTCAACTCTCTTTCATCCATTTTAACACTGAATAATGTATAGTTTATAAGCTTTTTCACCCTCAAATGTTTGTCTACAACATATTTAAAAATATATATCCTTGGAATAAATTTGAAAACATTTTTTCAGGCCCTAAGAAGAGTAAAAACATACTGACACAGGCTAATATGAATTTCTACCACATGAACCATTGAATTAAGGAGTAAAAAACATTTAAGTGACCACTATGCACCACAGAGTTAAATCAAATGAATTATTTTATTTCAGTATCTGATGTCATCTTTGCACTGTTTTGATCAGAAAATAGGGTTCTACGGATTTGCAGATTAACAAAATGTGTTTTAAATTAACATTTCAAACAGTATTGAAGCTTTTTGGGAGTTTTTCTTTTAATTCCTAATCTCAATGGGACATTCCTGATTACAGAAATGTTAAATAAAAATAATAATAACAAAAAAATCACATATTTTGGTGAAGATACTGTCAGCCTAAGAGAATATGATGGCTGTGTTTAAAAAAATCAAAGTCAAATTTTTACACTTGGGAAGCTCCAGACCCAAAATATTTGTCAGTTTTTCTTTTTAACTGATTCGCATGATTACTCAACAACAGAAACTTTCAATAACAGGGAATAAGAGTGAGTACTGTGGTATTCCTATGACATATGGATGATGGGCACTATGACAAATTGCATCAGAGAGGAATAAACCTGATATATATGAAGTCTTATAAATAAAAACAACAGCACAACAGTGCTAAATTCAGGCACTTAAAGGATCCTTACTTTATTTTGTGTGGTAATACAAAAGCATACAGAATTATAGAGGATAGGAGAGAAGATCCCTTTCTTTGAATTCCATTAGATCGTACACATAAAATGACTATTAATTACATACAAGCCTTTTTCTCTGTAGCTACATCCACAAGTACCCAGCCCTCCACCCAAAGCATGCATGGTCTCTCTGCTGTAAACACATCGCAACACTTCTTCATTCCTGTTGGTAGTTTGTAGGCAGAAAAGAAACAAAAAACAGACAGAACTATAAAGTATGTGAAACAATGGGTAACGTAACTTCATACATAAATCACGCTCATCAGACCAGAAACACATTTACAATCATGATTTTTATATCCAATAGATTGCATGTTATTAAACAGTTTCAGTCTCTGATAAAGGATTCGTCTGGGGCACAAGTTACCCTCCAATAATCTGCTTGTATAAAACAAAAGAATGGATTTGACTTCAATAAAATATGACGTGAAAATCTGAGGGACAGTTAAAGCAAAGTGAAACTTTACCCAATTTACGCAATACGGTCTCACTTACCTCCACTGATTCAGACGAGGGGATATCTTTCAAACATAGTTCCAGATTACACTCAGGAAATTTAGGAAGTTAGTCACAAAAACTCCAGAAAGAGATCTTACCTCAGATATATTTTTCTACAGATGATGAGTGTTGTAAAAAGGAATAACACCCCAGATCCTGCTAGCGTTAAGTAAAGTAAAGAGATGTGCGTTTTCATTTTTGGGAGAGTGAACTCTTTTCTGACCTGAAACTAGCCCAGTAGGCTAACACATGTAGGAGAAATATGTCTGAGGTGATCGATACCAGAACAAATTGAACCACTTTACTTTAGCAATATCTTAGCTCACACATAAAAATATGAGTAGAGGCTTTTTTTAATATATATATCTAGAGGAATGATTTGTAGGTTATCATAAAGCTCAATAGCTGTAGAGAAAATAAGTCAGATCTTTTTTTCTTTTTACCATGGCTGCTAATACGATCTACGACCTACCTACAGGGCTATTGACTGTGCAAAATAGTTTAAATAGCGTCTACTCCAAGCATGGAAAGAGCAACATAAATACAAATGGAAGACTGAGCTCACGCTGCGCAACACAGAATGGACTCTTGGCAGAAACAGAATCTGTAAAACTGAAGGTTTCATCCTTCACCTCGAAGACAAAAAGAACCAAATGATAAACTTGTCTGTTGGATCTTCTTTTCTCCTTTCACGCCTCAAAATTGGCCGAGGAGGAGCGGAAGGAGAAAAGCTGATTTATCGCAGGAACATTCAGGTAGTCTATTCTAACAGTAACCAAATGTTTGTAGTCCGTAGCAGAGCGAGGATGAAAAAAGGGCAAAGCGGAGGACCTGTGAGTGCAAAAAGCATCGTTTTCTGTGTGATTTTCTATCCTGTATCCTTGCATAAGCGTGTGGGGACAGTACGAAGACCAGCGTGAGAGTCTGATCTTAGGATGTTGGAGAGATGTCTCTTTATTGTAGAAGGGAAACTTGGCCCCAGTGGAAAATCTTCATATTCACCATGACTGCTGCTGCTGCTGCCGCCATCTTTGTTCACCTTTGTTGTCGTCTAACATCAGCAGAAGCTCATCTGTTCGTATCGTTGATGTTTACATGTGTATTGAGGCCAGTAGCAGGTTTTTTTTTTTAACCTCATTGAGTGAAAGCTGTCAGTCATCATTCATTCAAAGATCGCTCCAATCAACAAAAGTCACTTGGAGAAGCCCACCACCGATCATTGCACTGGGTTAATATGGACTACCACCAATAAATGTCATCTGGAATAGATGATCAAACAGGCTCCCCAACCAAAAATAGATTGTCTCATTAAAGTGAAGTCTGTCTCATTAAAGTGAAGTCCTTCAACCGATTAAATAGCACAGACCATAGCCAGATCTTCCAGTCCAACCAATCAGGCGTTCTCATTTAGTGAACGCAGCCACCACGGCCCACATGAGTTCGTTCGAGCTGGGCTTCATGCTCTCCTTCTCCGGCTCCAGCTCCAGCAGGGTGTGGACTCTCTTCATGCCCAGGTCGTACTGGTCGTCTTGGAGCGGGGCGAAGGCGTTCTCCAGGACGTCGGACGAGTGGGCCAGGAGGATCAGAGCCAGAATACGCTTGTCCATGCGGCTGGGATCATTGACCCACTTCTCCAAAACCGAGTCCTGGACTTTCTTGATGAGGCGCTGCAGGAAATGACAACGAGACAGTGTTTGATTGATAATATATGTATCACATACAAACAACGTTTTCTAAATGGTTCAGTGGATAAGATCTAAATTCATTGATCAAATTTACCAGCTGCTCTTACACTCACTACTTTGTGCTCTATTCCTAGTTGTAATGTGTACAGGTATTTTTCATAACAAAATAGCTTGATTGATTGATTGATTGATTTTGAACATGGCAAACTAAAAGCAAGAAAAAAAATTAAAAAGGAAGGAAAAGCCTGAAAACAACTTTTCTTTTCTCCTCTGGTTGGAAAACATCTGCCTGTTAGTATTTGGACGTTTAGAGTTCTCAGTGTTGTTCTTAAAGAGTAATTGTGACATGTTTCTGTGATGAAGATTGAAATTCTGTTTTGAATCCAAAGTTATATCGATGTATGCTAACCACTAGCATGTCAATGGCATTTCCCCATAGACTGTATAAAACAGGATTTCCCATATCTTGCTAGCTTGCACTATGTTTACTATGTCGTTTTTGGTACAAAAAAAAAAGCAAAGTAGAACTTATTACTTCTTATTGATACCCAACAGGAACCGGTTCTAGATACCTATCCCTAAATCCTACCCTTGTTAAATTTGAAGTATTCTCATATGAAATCATTGCACAAAATTAACCAATATTTAGCAACATATTCAATGTACAATATAAGGCTGAATGATTTGCAAAATAATTGTATCGCTATTATTGTTCCTTATATTGCAACTGCAATTTATGTTGCGATTATTTTCAGGCTCCTCATCTTGTGTTGCTAAACAAACAGCAGTTACTCTTCACATTCAGAACACAAAAATACTATATTCTGATTCTCAGAAAAAAAAACTGTCATAGTTTTGACTATACTAGCAGGACATACAGCAGCAGGAGACACTTGTGTAGCATACCTACCATGGGCACATACTATGTACTCCCTCTTGAATAAAGCCTCAGAGTATAAATAGACTACAATGGTATTCGCATATAAACATTTAATACACTGTGCTCAACAGATAGCTAGCTCTCTAGTTGTGTGTAAGCTAATGTTGACAGTAACTATTTTAAGGTTAATAATGCTTTAATGCTGGTGCTCTCATTCTACGCATGCTCTTTAAATTCCTGTAATCCCTCAACCGATTGGACGGGCAAGAAAATTCAAATGACTCCTTAATGAGGACAAGACAAGTTTTACAGTGACAAACTAAGTGTTACTGTCCTACATAGGAATAAATGTGTGCCAACGTAATAATCACAGGCATGAAGTAATGAGTGCTGTTCTCATTACCGTAACTCTTCAACCAATTGGGCAAGTCAAAAAATTCAAATGGTTATTAAAAAAAGGGGAGATGAACTTTTGGGAATGATTGCTAAATCCTTTGAGGCCAAAATATTAAAAATAAAAATCTTTTTGGCCTGTGTGATACTATGGTGATAGAGTGGTACTGTGCATAGACATTACTGGGTTGATATTTGAGATGTCTGACTATTACAAACACATTATTTTATATAAGTGACTGTGCACACAGGAAGTCAGTCTCTGTAATCAGAACAATAATGTCTCCTAACAGGTAATGTTGGAAATGACATTTCCATTTCTAGTAGGTTTGCATGAGTGATATGCCTCTATTAATTCCATAATGTAAACTGGTCAGCTCACCCCTTTAATGAGAATCTGCTGCGAACTATGCTACAGATTTCTACAGGCAGGACCAGGTCTGCAACATTATTATGAGCCCCCAACCCTCTATTCCACACCCCACCAAGATTATTACTGTCCCAGCACTTCACTTAGGAATCAAAAAGCTTGTTTGTTTTTGCACTGTTTGTATATGCAACACAGACGTGTTCTTCCACCTTCAGCTTAACAATCACCTTTTTAGGTCTGCAAGTAAAAATAGATAAATCCCAAATTAAGAAATGAGGAATTTTAACAATTCTGGTGATGTGCTGTTTGTAGCACACACACACACACGGACATTTTTATGAGCCAAAGTTCACAGAGGAAAAGGTCACTCTATGCACTGAAAGCAAAAAGGGAAAGAAACGTGTATGCCAACAGGGAAGACCCCAAATTTCCTGGTGGTGCAGGTGAGTAAACTGTGGGCCAAAGCTACTAACTGAAAGGATTATTTTTGTCGCAGGTGAGGGTAGGTAACTGCAGGACCCTTAGCAACACAATCCATAATCTAAATGTCATGTTTACATTGTTAAAATACACAGTGAGAGCTGCTGAAGAGGGGACTCAGCTGAGATAAACTCTACACACATCACTGTCTGTCAGGTCATCTTAGGTATTTGGTGCTTGATGCAACACAAAACTGAGACACAGATATGGCCAAATTTAAGATGCATTTGTGGCACATACACCATAAATCTGAAAATTGGATCAATGCTTTGTAGTAGGTCTGCACTATGTCTGCGAATAGAACAAAAACCAACAGGCTTTCTGATGCCAATATGGCCTGTACTTCACAAACCTTCATCATCAATCTCAGTTTCTATCCTGCTTCCCAGTTAGCATGGAAGTTGTTTTTGCCCTTTTCTTTCTTTGCACGAAGCTGCATCACCTCTAAAATCTTTGTGGCCACATGTGTCTGCTACAAACAGCAGGTCATCAGCTCTGCTGGAGGAACATATTGTACAGTGTTGTTGTGTTTTGAGTTGTGTCTCTTTGAAACCTGTAGACCTTGACAGCAGATCAGTGCACTGCAGGTGGAAGAGCGCACCTGTGCAGAGCAAAACCAAACAGACTTAATGATGGTAAAGAGAAGTGCTGGGACAATAGCAACCTTGGAATCGCATACAATTAAACAGAGACAAGTGCTCAGGTTGAAGTCTCTCAAAACTAAAGCTAAATGATGGAACAGACCCAACCGTCAGAAAACTGCAGCCAAGCTTAATACAAGTACAACTGATGGTTGACATATGTGGACCCCAAATCAGAAAACTGAAACACCCCTTTAAGGGGCAACCATTAGGGCTGAGCAGTTTGCAAAAATTATCTTAATGCCATTTCATTTCCAATATTGTCATTGTGATTTTTTGTGTGATTATTTCTAGGTTCTAGGTCCCATCTTATATGTTTTTAAACAAACACATTGTAGGACATGAATAGTTACATTTATTACAGCGCAACAACAACAACAACCCTCTACCACTACAAGTGCGACTGCTTTTGGTCCTTTTCACTTCTTTTTTGCCACTTTTGTACCATTTCTTTATACAATCTCACTAATTTCCAGATTCACTCCCAATTTTCTTGAAAATTTTTGTTGACTTTGGCCATTTCTGACACTTTCCACAGCTTTTGCTCACTTTTACTTTCTGACTTTTTTCCAAGTTTTCTCAAAATTTTCCTGCCATTTTTTGTTGTTTTTTTTGTCACTTTTCACTCTTCTTTTTTGACACGTTTAGCCCATTTTTGTTACCTTCTGACTATTTTCCAAGTTTTATCCAAACTTCCTTGTTATTTTTTTGGTGACTTTGGCAAATTTTACCACTTTTCACTGTTGTCAGTGTTGAATTTTTTTTTTTTTTTTTTTTTTTTTTTTTTATTTTTTTTTTTTTTTTTTTTTTTTTTTTTACAACTTTTTGACTTTTTTTCAAGTTCTCTTTAAATTTTCTTGCCATTTTTTGTTGCTTTTTGGCTATTTCAGTCACTTTTCACTCTTTTATTTGACACTTTCGTCCAATTTTTGCTACTCTGAGTGTTTTCCAGGTTGTAGCCCAATTATCTTGACAATTTTTGTTGATTTTTGGCAATTATTGCCACCTTAAAACTATTTTTTCCCTTTTTTGCAACACCAGCTGTTTTTGTATCTTTTACCACTTACATAGCTTGTCTTGCAAAGGTATTTTTTTAACAGTTTGTCTTTTTGGTTGAGTAACTTTGGTGTAGAGCAGCAAACATCTACTGCAAAAAAATGTAGCTGATATTTTGACACGTTTCAGGTTATAGAAATATTGCGCTGTCTGTGATTAGAACATTTCAACAGGGCATATTACGATTTAATCTAATTTGTGATAAATTGCCCAGCCCTTTCTACCATAGGAACAAAGCAAAGCATGTTCGCCTTTTTTGGAATTAAAAAAAAAAACTCTTTCAGGAATGTTAAGCTGTAACAGACTTTGCCTGTGCTTGATTTCAGTCAGAAATCTGTGCTGGGTCTTGCTCTAATAAAAGCTGAATATCCATGTTTGCAGACCGAACACCCACACCTCACCTGTTTGATGTTGCTGTTGGTGAGCGGATGTGTGGTCATGTCAAAGAGCAGGAAGTTCTGTTTCTCTGTGGTGAGGACACCTTTCTCTACCAGGTTTTTGGCCAGACGCTCTCGAACATTTCTCAGCTGGTAGTGCAGCTTCAGGGGATTCCAGGTCTCTCCTACAGGGTGGGACAACAAATGTTTCATCTTTGAAATCCATTAACAGTTAATGCAGCAGAAGTATTTCTTTGTCAAAGAGTTTCAACTTATGTGGATTAAGTTGGTATTCAGAATTGGACAACAGCAAAGGTGACGCTATCAAAGTTTATAAAGCACAAACACGTCCAGCAGGTAAAACTGTCCATTGTCTTGTAAGCAAACTGTGAAGGGCTTATCTCACCGCTCAGCAGCTCTATCCAGCTCTGCACAGTCTCTGGAGGCTGGGTTTCCTTTATGTGCTTCAAGGCCTCATCCAGGAGCACATCTCCTGTTGGGGCGTCTGACTTGCAGATCACCTTGGTAAATAAAAAAGGGGCATGTTTGAACTGGGATGCACATTAACGGCAGTCAAGCTTCCACCCAGACTCACATCCTGTTTGCACAGGATTTACTGCACATGATTAAGCAAAGACGAAGTGCAGGGATGGATTTCTCTCATTAGTGTCACAGAAACAAGATGGAAAGGTCATGATTCATGTAACATTCAAACCATTCGAGTCAGGCAGACTGAACCTTGCTTTAATTTCACACTCATGCAGTGTTGGAATAATGTATAAAATGTATTTCTGACAAGGAAAGAGCATGTGACCACCTCTGAAAAACCATTTAGTGAGCCTAGTTGTCAAAAACCACTCAGTTTAAGTTCCAAATGAGAGTGACTGTGGGTGTATGTCAAGTAAAAAGAAACTTCCTAAGGAATTAATGTGCTCAACATTACTTCTTCCCCCATGCAGTTTAAATTCATAGCACCTGAATTAGTTTAGAGCCATAAAACAAAAACATAATAGTTGTGTGGCAGCAAAAACTGTGCACACTGGTTTCCTATTATGACTTAAAGCTTTTTAACACTCAAGGGAGCAACATGAGCATTTTGAATATCAGAAAAACAAAAGGTTTGGGTTGTTCTAATAACAATCTGTAATTTTCAAAAGTATTTCAAGCATAAAAAAATCATGAAAATGCTCCTTTAAGTTAGAACCACTCTGAAAGCAAGGGACATTTTTTTAACCTGAACACACTTAATGACATGTGTGAAAACAAAAGGTGGAACTTCCTCATGATACAATACAACGTGTTATTTGATACGGGTTTGGCCGAGTCATGTCTTAAGAGAGTGACCCAGATTAGAACCAAGAATTAAACACAGCATATTCTATCAGGAGTGTCTACTTTGTTCTCATGTTATGACTAAACGAAGCTTGAAAACATGCCAAAAGTATCTTGGAAGGTGTTACTGGAATAAGGTAAATAAGATATTCTGACAGAAATTAAATTCTCCCAAACTGAATAATGTTGGTTTCACACTGGGCTTGATAGTTGGTATCAGTTTGTGTGCAACAAATGACAAATAGATTTATGTCAGATGGCATATATATGCTTTTTTCTCATTGTTTATATTCATTCCCTAGTTCTACTTTATTCATGTTCTTGTTTTGATGACATCATTCTCTGCCATTAAAATCATGTTTAGTGGAGCTGGAGTACTCTTATAGCATCTTTTAGTATTTGAATAGTTACAATAGTCAACTTAAACTGTTTTGTGTGGTTTCATCTTGCTCTGTAACTGATTGTTGAAGTGGATATCGTGATCTTGATGAAAAATAAATCTAGCAGGCTAGATGAAATACTGTGTAATGAATTCATGATTTATTATGCATTGTTTTATATCTTGCTTGAGGGAATTTGTAATATAATATTGCTTGTTGTATGTTGCTGCACTTACAGGGCGACTGAGGTTGTTTCTGTGCAATTACATCAACATATTAACCAGAGACAATCCATCCTACTTGTTACTTGGAGACAATGAGGCAATGCAAAGTTCAGCATGTTACTTTGGGGACAGCTTTTTCAAGAGAAATAATTTTCAGAGGATCTAAAAATCAAAGCAGTAAGTTGATATCTATCATTAGCCAGATATAACGTGTCACACCAGCCTCCTGCCAATTCCAACTGATTTAAGTGGGTGAAGCCTATTTCTGTGTGACATTGTAGGCTTCATTTACTTCCAACTAATGATGGCAATCAAACTACTTATTTGATTTTTAGATCACTATCCTCATATCGTCTCAGGTCATTTTCTAAAGATATCAAGAAAAATATGATAACTTAGCAGTAATGTGAAATAAGTCAGGCTAAGCTGGGATAAAATTGAGACACCTGTGTAGTTATTAATGCTACTTTCATTTATTATTACTATGATTATAGATACTGTCTGTTTATTGGTAATATTGTTCTTGTTTGTTTATTTGTTTTTTGTTTGTTTGTTTGTTTTTGGGAGTCCTTTTTCCTTATTTGGTTTAGTCTCTATATTTACGGGTCACATACTTTGTATTTCGGTGTTTGACTAGCAGATGTCTGACCAATACACTAAGTTTCTACTGTAGATCAACAGGACCTATAAAAGAATTAACACTCTCGTTGTGAAAACAGATATATAGTACCTCCGTTTAACTTTTGAGTTATTTTTATAACAACCCTTCTTTTTTCCAATGATAATCGCGGGCTGTCTAGACCCTAAAAACCCCGGCTAAGGCATACCGATACTGGGGGCAAAAGAAAGCCAATATCCAATCTATCCGCCGATACCCCACATATCTGCTGACACATGAAATAAGAACATTGATATACACAGGATATATACTGTACATCAACACAAGTAGTTACAGCAACGTTAAAATGCTGTATTATAGTCTTTTGTTAGAAAAGGGTGTGTATTGACAGGAGCATTTATCTGTGTTTATTGTGCAAAAAAAGCATCTTACATGGTGTTACAACACCATATTACTGTCTTATATATGGTAATAGTGGACGTGTGAATTAACAGTAGCATTTATCATTGGCAGAGTGCAGCATGCAGCCTGACGTAGAAACACAGGAGCAGGAATGACACAATCTCCACACAGAAAAAAAAAAGTTAAACACCTGCTACCTAATGGCTGATTTCGATTAATCGGCGACACACTATAATCGGCCCAATTAATCAATTTTGTCCAATTTCTTGCACTCTACTTATCTTTCCTATTTACAATATTATCTTTATTTCAATATTTCTTTTATTACTTTAATTTTTTCAATCTTTTAAAAATGATTCGTGGTGTGCGTTAGTCTCTTCTGTAAAATCTTACTCCCAGTACATAATTTTTGTCCTACTGATTTGCAAGTATTTTCTGAAGCTATGTTCAATCACTGTGAAGCATTTTGAGCTGCATTCTATTTGTATGAAAGGTGCTGTATAAATAAAGATTGATTGATTGGATTGAGATTGATGACCTAAACAGGCTTCTGTGGAAAGATGTAGAAATAATTGCAAAGGTATATCACATTCTAGGTTTCACTCCAGGTTAAAAGCCATGTTTGACAGCTAAGGTGAACTCAATACCAGTTTAACAACCAGACTAATAACTAGACTAATACGCATATGTAAAATAAGTTGCGTAATTTGGTATGACCACACATGAACAAAACAGTTAAGCAGAATCTCTTAATTTTGGGGGGTCACGTGAATGGGAGGTGAACGCTGCTCCTTTTCTCGCCCCCACCCCTATGACCTGAACGCATCATCATCACAGCCCTCACCTTCCTGGAGAGCAGGCCTTTCCTCCTCACACCGCAGGGCTCCAGGTGTAGCCGTCCTCTCAGAGCCAGTTCCACCAGCATACAGCCTCGAAGTCCGGAAGAAATACAGTCGTTCCAGAAAGACGTGTAGCCCTGGTAGAAAGAGGAGGAGGAGGAGAAACACAGCCGAGATGCAGCGTTTGTTAGCTTAGCTGACGTGTTTGTGTGAATATAAGGAACAGGACGAGAGTCATGGCGCTGCTGGCAGCTTGTCAAAAAGACCGCACAGGTACTGACGGCGCGAGAGCCACGTAGAAAGTAAACGAGTTAATGAGCTTTAAGTGGGGTTAATGGTTTCATTCAGCGGCTCCTTTAGCTTCTTACGAACCACAACAAAATGCAGCTTACGAGGAAGATATTAGCACGACGTACACACGAGCTAGGTGGCGTTTTATTTAACGTCACGCGCGCATTTACAACCATTAAAATACGACATTTTCCACCCTGAGTTGCTCGGGAATGTTAAAAACAACATTTGCTTGAGTAACTTTACTGACGTTCACAAACACGTCGGTTGACGCAATGTTGAATACAGCAGCCTGTGTAAGCTTCGCGAGTTTGACGGATTAAAAACAGCCCAGACCTCTCGATCCTTGAGGCCCAGCAGCAGGACTTCCTCCATCAGTGTGAGCCGGGTTTCCTTCGAGTCCCCCTTGTCATCGTCCTCCTCTTCCCCGCGGCGGGTCTCGTCCTCCTCATCGCCGGACTCCCTCTCTCTGTCGGCGGCGGCGCTGCGAATGGCCTCGGTCCTTCTCTGGACGAGGCCCGAGGTTCTCTGCGTGAGAGCGGACATAGCTGCTCCTGCTGCTGCTGCTGCTGCGAAACGATCAAACCCGAAGAAAAGCGCCGACCTGGAGCAGTTAGAAAGCCACGCAGCATGTAACCTGGATGTTAAAGGTGAGAACAGGGAACTAGTGTAGTGATCAAACACAGACGGAGGTCTACGTTAAGCTCGGATCGGAACTCCTGCTCCGACTCTGCCCACTTCCTGATCCAACATGGTGGCAGTGGCTGTGACGTAGGCTTCACTGTAACGTGAAGGCATCACGCCTGTTGCATTCACTGACAGTGGAAATGCGGTAAATTTGAAAGTTCGATACACAAGTACAAAAGTAGAGCTTTATATCCAGGTATAAACATTGTTTTGGGAAGATACTGGTTAACATCACCTTTACACAGTCTATGTAGCATTTTAGAGTATTTTAAGTTATACTCATGGTGCTTACATTTACATACAGTTTAAATAAAGATTAATTTAGACACCTGTTTGAAATCATGCCCCAGTGCAATTTTTGAAGTTTTTCAGTGACCAGATTTGATTTTATTAAATGAGAATAATACATAATTTTACTCAAAATATATGACAACAGATGACTGTTGACATTCATTCAACCCCGTCAATATTCAAGCATTACTAACTTTCTCAGCAGTGATGTTATGGTTGTTAATAATTTGTAAAGAAATTTTCCATTAAATTAAAAAAACAAAAAAAACAAAACAAAGTAATGAGCCTCTTTTTTTCATTTTTCTTCTTGTTATGAATATATAATAAATAGCTGTTAGAGGATATGGTATTTAAATTTTTCAAAATGAATACCTAATGGTGTTTAATTTTTTCATATAATATGGAAATAATGATACAAAAACTGTAGGTGAAATATTATTTGCTAAGAATGAACAGACTGCTTTTCCCTTGTTATAGCCTCAGACCCTGAAACCTTTCTACTCTGTGTTGAATGTATAGCTAGTTTCTATTTAGATTGTCTTGTTTGTTTTGTATATCATAAATAAACAATAGAGTTTATTTCAGTCTCATTTTCAACTATTCCTTAGTGGAGCTTTAAATGTGATTGTATACAAATGCCACAAAATATAATAGGAACAGAGAAGCTGTGTCGTGTCTCTCGATCAAAAGGTCAAGGATTTGACCTCAGGCAAGTGTCCTTGTGCAGGACTTAACCCCACAATGCCCTTGGTGCTAAGCCGTTGTTACATGCGACATGGTCAGGACTTCCACCGGGGGGCACTACCCACCCAGATCCAACTTGTAAAAGATACTTGAACCAATAATCTCCATCTAGGTCCTGCCTCAGACTGAGCTTTAACAGGCTCTGAATAAAAACCTCCAGAGCTGCCTGAGGAGAATGCTTAGGCGGTGATGTACTCACCAGAGAGGAAGTGAGGCACTTCTTCAGGAAGAAGTGTTATTAAAGAGTTCATACAACAGTTGGAGAAAAGTAAAAAATGAGAGATTTTGCCATGTCTTTTTTTTTTTAATTTCTGTCATCAGTAATGAAAATTCGTATCTTTGTAATTCATCTTTAATGGTTCTGTGTTCCATGTTATGCTGTAGCCTGAGTTCAGTTAAATAAAAAGTGTCTCCCAAGTCTTTGTTTTATTTTTATTATTATTATTATTTTTTTACCTTTATCCAGATTTACAGCCTCCATTATTCTCTGATTATTTGGTTATGATCAGTTGGTTATTTTATTTCCTAAGTTTTTTAAACTAACATAGCTACTTTAAATGTTTTTGTTTCAAACACTTACTGAAGAAAATTTAAACTAAATCTTTTCAGATGCTGATAAAATCAGTCATCTGCTTGTGGTTACTGAGAACAGCTGCAAAGACTTTCCCCTTTTCTTTTTTTCCTTTCCTCTACTTTCCTCTTCCAGTCTTTGCTTTTATTTGCTTTTCTGCTGCTCATCATATAATTCAAAAACTAGACTTGGTGATGTACATGTTGATGGTTTCTGACACTCACATAAAGAGAAAGTCCTCAGACTTTCTAGAAAACATAATGGAATGGCATTTTGAGTGGTCACAGGACAAGAAAAAAGCCTTATAAACACTGTCAGTTTACTTGAAGCTATTGCTGCCCAAGTGCCCTCAATATATGAACTCATTGTAGATAACTGGAATTCTTCTAGGTGAACACAGGCAGAGGTTAAAAGTTTGAGGCACACTTGTAGCACCGCCTGCTGTGAGAGATACCCTCTGACGTATGTTTTTATTTATTTATCTGTTTAGAAAATCATCTTATTTCATATTTTGACCAATGAAATGTGCTTTATTTGTTTATTTAAACTATATTTACATCAGCTCTTTGGGTGTCATAGCAAAACTACAATTTAGGTATCAGGCCACGAAGCACAGGATGCAATACATATAATCAACACATGATGGCAGTAAATACCAGTCTACTGTTTTTTTTTTGTCTATTTTCAGCTGCTCTGAATGGAAAGACGGTGCTGCTAAGTATCCTTGAAGCAAAGCCTTATTCTTAGTCTTTCATTGTTTTATTAGAGAGCACAAACCACTGGAAATAAATATGAGGTGATGTTTCCTGGAGACAGACTTGAAACTTGTGTGTGAATCTGGTTTTGTTTGAAAGAAATTCTAACAGGGCTGAGTAGATGGAATCTCCTCTTGCTGCTGCTGTGTCACTTATTTTACGACCACTCTGGTATTGGCAGAGGTCCATACGTCTAATGATGAAACATAAAGTCCCAAATGTGTTCCACTTGACCTCCCTCCCCTTCTGTCATATTCACTTAAGTCTTTTCTCATGTCCCCAAAGTCACTTTGTGACCAGATTATAAAGCAAAAGAGGAAAGGAGAGGCTGGATTGTGTCTAATTTGAAGCTCTAATATACAGCAAAAACTGAAATCTACTCAAGTGTTTGTCTACTTTTTAGCAGTAGTTGTCTCGCTAGAATCACTATGAGGCACATACACCTGAATATTCCAGAAAGATTTCTTATCTTGCAATATAAGAAGTCCAAATCAAGGCCTTGTTTGCTTGTCATGAATCAAAAAAGAAAAAGCGGGTCAAGAATTTGTCTAGCTTCTTGAAATAAGGACATTATCCCATTACAAGAAACTTAAAAGATAATCTTTTTGTACCCTGTTGGATTTATTGTACCAAATACAAGAAATTCAGTCTTTTTTTACTAGTAGTATCTTAGAATAAGACTCTTGTGTGCTTTTCAGGTAAATATAGCTAAGCAAGGCCTTGCAGACTTTTTTTTAAATATATATAAACAGGACAAATAGCTCTTGTTCAATCTAGGGTTTTCACTATAGCAAAATTTCAAACTCGATACCAATACTGAGGAAGATATTCAATACCATTTCTGATACCTGGGGGATAAGAAAAATGACAAATTCTAAAAAAGGCAAAACACTTTTATTAATATGAAGAACACAACCCCTGATAAACAATCAAGGACATAAGTAATGAAATAATCAGAAAACTGCAAAAACAAGACAATCAGGTTTTCACTTTGTGCAAGTACATGCAAAATAAATAACCAAAAAATAAGTTATAGCACAATTTGACACTTGTCTAATGAGGTTTAATTCTTCTAACTCTCAATAACTCAAAAAATCTTAATTTGTCAATAGCAAACAAATGGCAAAGAACCAAAATTACGACATTTTTGGTTGTATGAGGTAAAAAATACTCAAAAGAAACAACAATTTGAACACTAGTTTGAGCAATTAAATTTTATAAGTGTACAAATATCAGTTAAAATGACCATCACACGAATGAAATGTGTTCTCCAGGTGTGTTCTCTTATACACTTTTTAGTATCATAGTATCAATACCATGGCAAACTAGTATTGTATCCGGATACTGTGTTTGAGAATTGATACTTTTCAGAGTATCAGTGATTCTGACAACCCTTCTTCAGTCTTGACTTGATGCAATGAGAGCATTTAGTCAGGAGTCAGTCTGGCTCTGGACCATCACCAACAACTCCAGTAATTTTAGATTATTCCGATATTGACTACAGACTCCACTTTTATTATTAATGAAAATCTGAGTCAGATTAAGATTAGTTAAGACTGCAATGTTTTTCTCTGAGTTTCCCAGGAAACTTCAGCAAGGTGCTGAGTCAGACCACTGCCAAGCAAAGGCACCTCCTCCCTTTCTTATTCGAAACAATAAAAATGTATGAGCTGGCTGTTTTCATCACACAATGATCTCTTCTTTGTCCATGTTTAATAGCTTCTCCCTGGAAAGTCACAACACATCACAAATAGCCTGCAAAGTAAAAAAAAAAAAAAAGATCTTCTCCTCTGACGTGAAGCAGCCTGAAAGTGTGGCCTTAAAAATTCCACTGAGAGATGGTCGGAAATATGCTCTAAGTAAACAACCATCACTGCTTCATCATGGCCAAAGCGCTCATTCGCCGCTTTGACCATCTAGGTAGAATATTTGCACTCGGTCCAAGATGACAAGTGGGAGGCCTGGAATAGTCAAACAGATCTCCTTCTGCTTGAGTCTGTTTATAGAAAGCTGAATAGAAAGATTACAGAACTACTGAATAGAATTTATGACTAAATAAATGTTTATGGGTTCATATTAAAGGTCTATAAAAGCCTCAAGATAAGCGCAGAGTATAAATCTAACTGCATTCAGAAAAAGGGTGTGTTGGATTCGTTATTAAGGAAAATGTTTGAATTGCGTGATTCAACTGTGTTTATCTTGATGGATGAATTTGTTCTTGTTTGTTGAACATGGGAAATTACAGAGGAGTAGATCTGCATGTTTTACTCTAATGAGTACAGTTTGTTAAAGTAATGACTCCAATCTTCAGCAAAGGAATAAATGCGAAGCACGAGATGGTTAAAAGTGACACAAACTAGGATCCAGGCTTTTATGTTTTTTGTACATTTGATTTATTTTACCCATTACAAGAAATTCAGTCTTTTTGACAAGTAGTATCTTAAAATAAGAGTCTTTTGTACTTGTCAGGTGAGTACAGCTTAAATAAGGCCTTGCTGACATATATTTTCAATATAAATGGGACAAAAAGCCCTCATTTAATCTAGGATTGTCACTGTACGAAAATTTCAAACTCGACACTTATACCTAGGGAGATCGATACTATTTCTGATACCAGGGGGATAAAAAAGGACAAATTCTCAAAAATATTTATTATTAATATGAAGAACAGAACCCCTGATAAACAATCAAGGAAATAAAATAATGAAATAATCAGAAAATGGCAAAAAAAACCAAAAAACAAATGCTCACGTTTTCACTTACTGTAAGTACATGCAAAATAAATAACCATTAAATAAGTTATAGCACAATTTGACACTATTCTAATGAGGTATGATCTTTATAAATGTGAATAAAATTGTACATTTGATTTAAATATTGTCCAGGCTGATCAGTGGTTCAGTGATTCGCACTGTTGCCTCACAGAAAGATGGTTCCTGGTTTGATTCCCTGGCTGGGCAGTGAGTATGGTATCACCCAACAAGTGAGATTTGTGGAAAGTAAAAGTGTGGGTTTATATTTGGCCACACGTCTGTTGTTGAATGAGGAAGCTGTGGGCTGATGACATGTAATGAAGGTGGAGACAGTGGCAGGACTTTAATTTATGTTTGTGGTGGCTCCAACTGCCACCACCACATGTTAGTATTTATTTTGTTTGGGTTCTAACACAGTTTGATTGAGTTGAGGAGGATCACACAATCACACACTCTTTGAAATAATATCACTTTTATTTGGAAATTGTTTTCTAATTCGGGTGCACAAAATTTAGTTCACAATTTGTCACATGGTTCAAATTTCTACATTTATTCTAATTTGCAGGTATGGTTTAATTTCAAAGTAACCTGCTTCTCTCTAGTTTAAGATCTCTCTCCCTAAGGTTGGCGTCCAGCTCAAGATGGTGTTTTAAGCCACTCATGTGAAGTGGGACAAACTATCAAGGGTGGGGGAGGGAGATATTTTACGTTTATCACCAAATCTTTTCTGTTTTTTTTCTTTTTCAGTCAAGTGTAGATAATTTAGATTTCCCTGAAAATATTGTGTTGAGTTTATGTTGATTTTCTGAGTTTGTTAGATGTTAAGTTTGTTGTTCTCTTAGTTTCTCCCCTTATTTTTATGTTGGACTAGTCCTCTGTGTATAAGCCCCTTTTTTGTCTCATCTAGTTAAGTTTGTTTGATTATTTTTGATTCTGTGTGTTAAGTTCTGGCTTTAGTTCTTTTTTTTTGATGAGTTGACCTCTTTTGGATTTGCTTTCTGACACAATCAAGTCAGGATTTTTGTAGTGGTTGGTTATTTTCATTAAATAAAAAAAGACAAGCCTTTTTTTCATAAACCAGTGATCATCAACTGGCGGCCTGCGGGCCAAATCTGGCCCATTAAACTGTCCTATCTGGCCCGCGACTGGATTCCAAAATTGGTTGACTGTGGTATAAGTGATAGGAGCCTGACTTATGAAGTGGAATATTATGCAAACAATAAACACTAAATAATAATGTTATGCCAAAATTTGATTTTTATCTCATTTTTATTTGAGGGTCCAGCCCCCAACGTGACTGTCTGGTAAAATTCTGGCCCTCTGATAAATATTGTTGGTGACTTGTCATACACTTTTTTCTGTGTCTGACTGCTTGGTCCCTAACATTGTTGAAGATGCAGGTACAGAAGCTGCAGTGAATGGTTGTTGGAGAGGTTGCTTAAACCCTAATCTTACAGTAAGACCATTTTTGAAGCTGCAGGACTTAACAGATGAGTGCAGGGCATTCCCCTCGAGGATCAGATGGGTGGACGTCTGGTTGGATTCCAAGTGGTAATGCCTCCAATTAAACAGCCATGTCCACGAGATAGTGTTTTGTTTGTTGTGGGGGAACATGACGGTCTGTCCCAGATTCAGGACAGTGTAAAAGGGAATTCAACTGCAGCAGGTCCAGGTGGCTTTCCTATGTTTTTTATTTCTTCAAGGACTGAAATGCTGAGCAGTAGCATTTCAACATATTGATTTTAACTCGAATAAACTTATTTTTTTGAAAATCATATCTCTGTGTTTCTCTTTTTCAGTTGGTTCTGGAGACTGACCTGGAGTCAGAGCTGAGGCTGTAGCAAATGAATCATTGACATATTTCACCAGAATAAGAAAGACATAGATCTTCTCTTTTTTTTCCTGTACTTTTTTCCCCATTTTATTTCTTTCATTTTTTTCTGATCTTTTCTGCCTCCCTTTTTTAAAATTTTCTTTCCGATCTTTTTTTTTTTTCTTTGTTGTTTTTGGTTGGGGTAAATCACTGAAACATTTTCAAAACGATGAAAAAAAAATCATGTAATCTTTTTGTTCTTCTCCTTGTTCTTCTTAATTTTTTTCTTTTCTTTTTCTTCATCATTGATATATTTCATCAGTATGAGAAAGACAAGGCTCTTCTCTTTTCTTTCCTGTACTATTTTTTTTACTTTTTTTTCTTTCATGACATGAAACAAAGTAAATGTGAGGATGTGAAATTGAAAATAAAGTTATAAATGCTCTTCTGATGCTCTGCTGCTGCTCTTCTTGGTGATCTCAGGATGGTGGATGGAGACACAAAAACCAGGAGGCTGATCCATTCACAATCACTCAGTGGAGGAGTACAGGTACTCCTCCACTGAGTGATTGTGAATGGTCGGAGGAGCGTCTCTGTTCTCAGACGTGGACATGGAAGGAGGCAGGGGACTCGGGGGCAGAGGTGAGGCCGCGGGCAGGTCTTCAGGTGAGATGGCAGAAGAGGGAGCACCTGAGCGCAAATGCACTGAAGGTTCAGCAGCAGGTGGAGAACAAGGCACCGAGCTCCTCTTCCTCTTCTGGGGTTGGTTTCCTGCAGCAGCTGGAGCAGAGCGCTGCAGCCTGGAGGAGGAACTCGGCACCTGGAGAAGATCAGAATAACACAGGACCATGTCTGTCTCTGGAAACTTTTTGACTATCAAAACAATTTGTTATTCTCCTGACAGTAGAAGAGCATCATCAGATGATCTACAGAGAACCTGAATAGCCTTTTCGTGTTCCAACATTTAAAATGAACATTTCTTCAGTGTTAAATTTAAGCCTTGGTTGACACATTTTGGAGTCTAAGTAACAAACGGGTACAAAAAGCTATGGATTAATCTGCCGGTCTGTTTGACACAGGCTGTCACGGCTGTATTGTAGTCTTCTAGAGCAGTGGTTCCCAACCTTTTCCAATCCAGGGCCCACTTTTAGGTCTCTGAAATGTTTGCGTCCCACCTCGGACCCAATAAGTATGGACAATACAAAATGCCTTGTTAGAGCTCGATTTGCAACAATGACCCGAAATGTAATAACTGGTCAATCATGTAACGTATGTTTTGAGCTTGACATGTAATTAAAAAATGTATACAACCCAAAATGTAATAACTGGTCAAATAATGTGACAGATTCTGAGCCCAAAACAAAGTAACTTTTTTGCCCAAAATGTAACAATTTGTCACAGTTTGAGCCAGTTATTACATTTTGGCTTTTACTACATTCTTTTTGTTGCATTTCAGGCTTGGCATTTTTGTTTCATTTTTAACAAGTTATTACATTTCGGGTTTCGTTACATATTTTTTGATACATATTTGGTCGTTGTTAGGTTTCACGTCATATCACCTACTGGCCACTAACACACCTTCTCAGTGGACATTTTTATATCCTAACATCTTATATTTCTCAACCAAGTTCACAACTGAGTTTTAACATTTAAAACATTATTTTGTGTATTTGTCTCTTTCTTTCTTTATTTGTATATTTTATTTTCATATAATTACACTCCACTTACATCATACTATTTTGGGAAAAAATTTGGCGGCCCACTTGCAATACCTTCATGGTCCACCAGGGGGCCACTGCCCACAGGTTGGGAATCACTGCTCTAGAGAAATGCTCTCAAAGTCTACCATAGGTACCAAATCGAGCCCACTATAGGTCTACACCAAGCTGTAACAACACCCGAACATGTCTCAAAAGGTACAAAATTCAGTGAAGAGTCCAAACTCTCTCTCCCTTTAAGTTTGTCCTCCATGGTCTCACCTGTTGGTCCCCGCAGCCTGAAGGTTTCCGTCCACGGGCGGCCTGGCGTGTAGAGATCCTCCTCATCCGACAGTAATTATGGTCTCTCAGATGAGCTGGAACAACACACTGCAACAACACACGCACACACAGTTTCGTTGAATAAGTTATATGGATTTTATTTCACTGTTTCCTGCTTGACAAGTTAAGTTTTCTCTTTGCAATTAAGTTTCTGGCCTTTTCTTTCACTTTATGATTTACATCAGGTACATGTGATTATCAACAATTATACGGTTTGTCTTTTCTTCACCGTCAACATTAAGATTGGAAAATAAAAAAATAAACTCCCATATTCATTCATATCCTCTCAGACAGATTGATCATCTCCATCTTCCTCATACTAACACGATGATCCCTGACACCGTTCTTATGTCTTTTACAATCAGATCTAATGCAACTTTATTGGTGTCAAGCCATAAATTAACTTCAGAAAAATATTTATATACTACACATTTTTGATAAATGATAAATGATAAAACTAAGAAACATTTTCTGGGTTATATAGTTTCATGTTAAGAGTGTCTGTAAAATTTTAGGCGTCAGAAAGTCTTGACGGTAAAAAAAAAAGAAGTTGCTATAAGTATATTTCTTACATTTTCCATGATGGAGCTTTGTGGAATCGTAGTCGTCAGTCTGAGAGAGTCTGCTTTTTTCAAGGTTAAAAATCTTCAGGAGAAGAGATAAATCCAACAAATTGTCCAAGAAAACTCGTGATAAGTGTGTCTCGGCTCTAAGTTTGTTATGGAGTAAAGTTCAGATGAAATGATGCACCTGGATACGGGCCTTAGCATCCATGGAATCTTCACTTTTGACCAATCAGCGCACAGAACACTTGACAGTCCACATTGATTGTAACATTTTATTTGTGAAAAATACCAACTATATCCCTTATTTTTGGATTTATGAATATTAATCTGATTTACTTGTGAAATACCTCTCAATAGTTTCAGCTATACTTTCAGAGATATTTCACTTTTTTCACGATTTTTCTCTCATAGATAATGACTGGAGAATCTCCAGATTTTGAATCATTCAGTGAATTCTTCAGTCTCATTCAGACCCTTCTCATTCAGTCATACTTTCAGCCAGAAACTACGTTCAACCTGCAAAATGTTCAGTCATCTTTTGGCTTTCTTCAGTATATTTCAGCTTCTTTCTATCATTTACAGTTTCTTCACAAAACTCCTTCAAAGGTCATGAAGTTTGTCAGCCCTTGCAGCAGTTTAACATTGGTGTGTATGTGGTGGAATGTTCAAACTGTAGAGTGAGGATTTGAATTTTAGAGTGTGGACCAGGAGAGAAATGACCTGGAAACCTTTTGGATAAACAGGCCTTGGGGCCACAAATTTCACTCCACATACACAAATTAGGCATCAAAACATAGGTAATCTTGTTCTGCTTCTGATTCAGGACCCTTGACTCCAAAAGGATAAAGAACAAAGCTTGTACATGGCTAACTGTCACAGAAAGTCATCATTTGCCCCCATCTACTTACATATTAAATCTCAAGGGACTTTTTGAGAGTTGAAGAAAAACGTACACTTTTTTAACTCAAATTTTCTGGTATAAGCTCATGGGGTTTTTGTTTTTCTGCTAGCCCCTAAGGATTTTGAGCAGCATAAGGAGTTTCACACCCTGTCCACCTCCTTGAATCCAGCTCCTCATCAACTGTCTGTCAGTTAAATCAAACAGCTGCAGCTTCAAACAGCCTAACGAGCAGGTTACCATGGAGACCTGTGATCTGACACACCTGTTTATACCTACAGATCAAAACACTGATGAAGAAAGATACTCAAGTGATTGTTAATCTGCATCACCGACCAACACACAGGAGCACACACATACACAGGCACACACACAGACTACACCGTCTTAAAGGACGAATGATACTGACAATTCCAACACAACTTCTTTATGAAAAAATTTTTTTTCTTTATGATTCATTGATTTGCTTTTATTTCATTAACTCTGAAACAGCTAAGCAGACATAGGGCGACCGTTTAACAGTCCAATTGCAGCATCGCTTTCATATTCTGTGTATTTTACTCTAACTTGTCTTTACTTCTTATCAACAAAGATCTGTACATATGAGTGAGTAAGTTTCATGTAAATATCATTCTTCTAACTTTGTGCCAAACATTTTTGGCTGAAAAGTAAAAAAAGTAATTCAATTGGACTAATTCCATATTCTCTTTTGTTTTGTTTCTTCACAAAGACCTGTATTTCTCCCACATTGTTTAAGTTCTCCATGTTACTGCCTTGAACTGCATGGCTAGTCTTTATTTTTGGGGCAAATGTAGGACAAGAGGACATTGACCATATTGCTGACGATGGGAGGTAGTGGGTGGAGGTTGTGTTGCAAATGGTGGGCCTGAACCATCTCCCAAGCCTCCACCCATTGAACATTAAGTCCTTTGAACATGGCTCTGAGCACTTGGTCCACCTGAACTGTGAGCCAGTTCGTGTTGCATAACACTTTAGGGAACTGGACTTTTTGGAGGTTTCCAGTCCTGATTACCACCAGCGTACCTGGGGCCCTGTCCAACAAATGGACCACCGCCCTGCGGATGTTCTGCAGCCGTCTGATGTAGAACTCAATAGGAAAAGTAATAAAGTGGGCCCAGATGCTAAGAACTACAACAGTGTTGGTGCCACCAACTAATGTGTCTATTTCATCTGCAATGTAACGCTGCGTACACGTTGGCATTCCTGGACTACGAAAAGGAGGTCCATGGGTGCGATAAGCCACCGTGAACTTATTTGCTTTGTCCCATAGAATGAAAGGTCCGATTGAATATGGACTATTCAGGTTTACCTCACTGGCATCTGAAAGGAAAACAGAGGGTACAGATTAAACTGTGGTATCAGTAAATTCAAACAGCTTCATAAATTCTCTGAGAATCATCTACCTGGTAAATGATCCTTGAGGAACTCAAACCACTGTCTCATGGTGGAGTCTCCATACATCTGGACTATTTTGCCTTTCAGACACTGACTGATGGCATAGGAGCTGAGGAACTGTTGAACTCTTGTGCCATTTAGTGCACGCCACAAACCACGGTAGTAATAACCAGAGGTTCCCAACTGCCCACTGTTTTCATTGACGTTGGTTTGCTCTGAAAAGTATAAGGCAGGTTTTATGTATCACTTATCAACAGGTCCCATATTAGGACAAACAGTACTGTCTTCCATTAACCTCACTCAGTTTGTCAGTTGTAACTGGGATGTGTAAACCCCTTTCAGTTTTGAGCTCAAGAATGTGCTTGTCTGTGTAAGCTTTAGGTTTATGGTTACAAGCCAGTTTGTAGTTATTTGAATATACTTCTTCTGGGGTTTGGTTATTTCCAAGTAACCACATAAACTGCAGGTTTCCCTTATAACTTGCTGCTAATGGCTCGCTCTAGCAAGAGCTGAGGTGGATGGTGTGCAATTTCCCAAACTACATTAATTATTTAGGTCTTTACAATTTCAGTGGTAAAAAGGAATCATCTCTTACCTTTCCTCTGTGGCAGCACAAAGATATCAGCCTTTCCAGAGGCCTTCAAAGGGACTTCAGAGTTGACACCACTGAAGAAAAACGACATCATGAAAATCACTGTGATTCACTTGAGGGTGTAGCACTGTGTCCAGTACATGTTGCCTAAACTGGCAGACACACACTTTATCTTGTTGCCATAAGTTAGTCACAAAGAAAAAATAGTATTCACCAACCACGTGTCATTTTGATGAAATCTCAACTGTTTTGTTTCTTTTCTGTGTTCCCGTTAAGGATACACATTACCTTAAAAACTTAAAGTATCAAAAGTCTCGATATTTTGATTTGAAAATTGATTTGAGAGCATGAAGATCAGGTATTTTCAGGTTTCGATATTTCAGTTCTCATCTGCACATTTGTAGTTTATGGTGATTGAAACTGTTTACCGTGTGAGGCTGGCATTGAGAGATTGTTTTCTTAACTCAGGACCAAAGTTGGAAATATAAGCCACACTCAAGACTGTGTCACCCACTTAATTAGACATTGCCACCATCACAATGTGAAACTCGTAATTGCATCTTGGTTAGGGGCCAAAGGCCGCCTTATCGTGGTCAGTGCTGATAGATGCCAAAGCCAGGCCTGAATGTGAAACAACTACTTAAATGGTTTCATCACTACTAAACCCATATTTGCTTGTGTTGCAGGCATCCATTTTATAATGAGCAAATATTTGCACAAAAACAATAAAGTTTATGAGTTTTAACGTTAAATATCTTGTCTTGATGGTGTATTCAATTGAGGATTTGCAAATCATTGTATTGTGTTTTTGTTTACACAACGTCCCAACTTCACTGGGATTGGGGTTTGTAGGTGGAGAGAATCTGTCAATATAAAAGATGACTTCATTTTTTCTGCTCCCTCACCTTTGGAAGAGCCTTTCCTGGTCGTCCTTGAGCACTTCCTTGAATCCTGATACCCTGTGGTAAACCTGGGTATCACAGCCCAGATTCGGTGGCTTGTAGCAGAACCAAGGCTCACCTGTGCGGGGATGGGTGAAGTTACACTGTGGTTGGCCGGTTTCAGGTAAACAAATATTGCAGATGGTTTTTTCAGAGACAGAGCCTGAGCGAAACGTGCTTTCGAAGATTATCCTGTCCGGGTGTTCTCTGTTAAGCATGCGCAGGACGGTGATGGCTTCACTTGAGAGATCAAGAATCACCTGACAGGACAGAGAACAAGAGGTTTTACTGGGTTAGCAAAACCAAAATTGGGCCAAAACCATCCATTCAAATATACTTTTAGGTCATTTTTTCCCAACCAGCATGACCTTACTTTACAACATTCACCTGTTGATAAGTGATACATAAAATAACTCCTGCCTTGACACTTCCCTCCCCAACACCCTTCCCCCCTCCCACATGCAAGTCTCCAAGTTTTATTGTCATTGTTATTATGTTGATTATATGCTGAGGTGTATTTTCCTAATCCCAAACTGTGCCCCCCTCACAGGAGCCCAGTCTGGTATGATGCTTTTTTCCCCCCTCCTCCCTTCCTTCTGTACTCTCTTTCTCACCTAATGAAACAGTGCGCTGTGCACATTGGCTGTCCCACAGTTCTACCGTCCCTGTCCTTCCCCTGATTATATCATTGTTTTTTCATGTTTGGTGGACCGCAGTCTGGGTCTGGACCCGAAAGCCGCCCCTAGAGCCAAATCAGGTTACGTCTCTAAGTCTGACGGGGCGCTTCTATTCTGACCGGGGTAGCCTCTGCAGTCTTTACGGTAGTGGGTAAGGACACGTACAGACCAACTGGATGTGAGTTTAGCCATCCCATGCGACACTTTTTTGCCAATCATGTCAGTGCATTCAGTGCCGCAACCATCCGACATCAAATCGAAAAACCAACAATTCAATTACATTACACAAATTAACCTTCAACGCCATCTGTAAAACAATTAAGTCGTAAGCTTTACCTCGACCCGTGCGTCTCCTACCCAGCATAAAGGGAATGTGACAGAGTAAGAGCCGTTAAGGTGATCCACCACTCGTCCAGCTACACCTGCATAGAGTGACTCGCTGTACAACCGAGGAACCAAGAAATCTCCTCCAAACTTCTTGGCATGACCTTGGAAGTCGTAGATTTGAATCAGAACCTCCAGCTGATCTCCCACATGCCACTCCCCCCTCCTCGGTGGGAGGACGGTGAAGAAGCTGTGTGCGGGATCACTCGTCTGCTCCAGTGAGAGAGGATGTGACAGACGTGGAGTTTCAGGCCAAGCTGTGGATTTCATTAAAAACTCTTCCTCTGCAGCTTCTGCAGGAGGGAGTGGTTTGAAGGTGCAAAAGTCATTTGTTGAGGGGGGGTCGATTGGCTCTTTCCTGAAGTTGATGGCTGAGTTTTCTTTCAGTTCAAACTGGTAAAAGGTAGAGAAGAAAAGATCATGGTGACAAAAATTGGTAACACTTTACCAGAAGGGTCCCTTAATAAACATTATATATATATATATATATATATATATATATATATATATATATATATATATATATATATATCTTAAAACTGTAAGATGAAGTCTGGCTGATTCTAAATCCCTTACCTTCAGAAGGTCCATGTTTTTAAGAGTATAATAAAGAATAAAAGTGGAAAAAAACACAACTGGAAAAAAAGTGACAGTACAGCCTTGAAGATGCTTCATGCTGAATTTCTGCTCGATTAAAGGCATCGCAGATGTTTTTCTTCTGATAAAAAAATACAAAGCAAAAAATACAGTCAGACAGGCATTTCACACTCCTTGTTTTCACTTGTTAATTTGATAGGAATAAAACTTCTTGAAACTTAACCTGCTTGTAAAATCTTCTTTCTTTCAGCACAGTGACGTGTCTCGATGTCACTCCTCCCAGTCTTCAGGGAGGGGCCAACGCACAGAAGCAGGGTGAGCCCTGCAGCCTCTCATCACTTTGTAATGTCAATATAAATAACTGAAGGCTGTGCTTTGCTTACAGGAGTTCCACTTCTGCACTGATAGGGACTTTTTTCAAAAAAACCCTGTGAGGATCTTGATGAACTTGCTGATGTTACTTGTTCATATGCTGCCTTTTGCAGAGACATGATCATTCACTGCTGAGGTGTAAAAGTGTTTCCCAACAACAAGCCATGGATCACCAAATCAGTTAAATCCGTCTCATAATCACTATTCAATCAAATCTAGTAACTTCCTGGTGCTCGATGTGCCACGAGCAAACACAGTATTTGGAAGAACTGCTCTCAGCTTCTCTGTTGCGTTCACTTTGAACACTTTACAACAAACATTTAAACTGACAGCACTTATTCCTTTACGTCAGTTTAAAACTATAACCATAAACTATTCCTCCTGTAAATTGTTTTGTAGATATTTTCTGTATTAATTTTCTTGATGCATTTTGTTGGTTGTACTCTCATCATCACTGAAAATGAAGGAACACCCTGAATGATTTTTTGAGATGAAATAAGGGTTGGGTGAATATCACAGGTTGGCATCAGCAGTTTTGTTCTCATGCAACGTGGCTGTTTGCATGTGCCATTGTTTGGATTTTGTGCTTAGCACCCCTGCTCCGGGTGGTTACTTACAAGTCAAATATACCTACCTGTCATAAGACGGAATGGAACAGGATATAAAGGAACAAGTTGTCTTTCCCCTCCCACTACTTAGCTAAAACTGGCTGAACTCATGCGCACAAGCTCATGAACCTACATGCTGCCCCAAAAAAATGCTGCCACAAACTGCCCCTACAAACTGCTCCCTACATACTGCCCCCTATATACTGTCCCTACATATTGCTCCCTATATACTGCCCCCTATATACTGCCCCTACATACTGCCCCCCTATATGCTTCTCCTGCATCCTACCCTTATATGCTTCTCCTACATACTGCCCCTGCATACTGTCTCTACATACTGTTCACTATATACTGTCCCTATATGCTACCCCTACATACTGCCCCCTACACACTGCAACTACATACTGCTCCTACCTGCTTCCCTTACGAGGTCTACATCCTGATTTGGGAAAAATTAAATTGTCACTTTGTGCACTAATCCTGGTTACTTTTTATTCACAACACAGTATAAAAAAAAACATGAAAAAAAAATAGCTGTGGGAATATAACTGTCTCTGGGGTCCCCAGAAATTAGTGATGTCAAAATGTGGTCACAGTCCAAAAAGGTTGGAAACCACTGCCCCTACGAACAAACAAATCAAACACAACAAACACTACAGATCTGGTGACGCTGTTAAATACAATATAAATATCCTTTAAAACTTTTTTTTATCTGTTTGTCTGAAGTGTTTTGAAACTAGGAGAAAGAAAATTAAAGACTCAGTTGAGGAGACAAACGGAACGATACAGAGGAAAAGGTCACAATGACTGAACATAAACACACCTGTGTACACGCTTAGTCTGACTTTTTGGGCTCAGCATAATGCATCTTAAGGGGGCATCCGGATTTGAACCGGAGACCTCTTGATCTGCAGTCAAATGCTCTACCACTGAGCTATACCCCCACACACTCTGACTAACTTAAAGTATTTATTCAGAGAGCGTCACGGCCTCGTTCCACAGCTGGAGATAAGTGAGGAAACAGGTGAGAACAGGTGAGAAAACTGTCCACGAAAACATGTGACACTATGATAACCCCGCTCAAAATTGTTGTGCTGTACACTATCCTAAACTATAGAGAAAACTGTGAGTGTATTTGTGTTAGGGGGAACGTATAGTAAAAACCCTTAAAGTGGACCCTCTTTTGCGAAACTTTTGCGAGGGAACGCAATAGTCTGCCCCCCCAAAAAAACTTGCCGTGACCCTTAGGAGGTTCGGTAGAATTCCAGGTGAAAAAAAAAAAAAAACAGAATTCTGAGATAAAAGTCAGAATTCTGAGATTAAGGTCAGAATTCTAATATAAAAGTTAGAATATCAGTATTAAAGTCGGAGCCCTTGATTTAAATAAATAAATAAATAAATAAATAAATAAATAAACAGAACTCTGAAATGAAAGTTAGAATTAAGAGAAAAAAGTCAGAAGTCTGTCTTTTTTTCTCAGAATAAATTTAGAAAAAACTTATTGCTGTGAAGGCATTGACCCTATAAATAAACAGGTGGAGCAGATCCTGTTGGATCACAAAACAAACCAAAAACAGCAACCAGGGGAGAAAGTGAGATGTTATAAGCATAAGCATTAGAGATGACTTCGTGAATTCTATTTTAAGAGTGGTCAGAAACCCTCATCTGCTCAAAAACCGTTTCTTCCTGGACATGAATCTTTCCTGACATATCCGCTCATCATTTGCTGCCCCACTGACACTATTAATAAACCTTTTGGTCCCAGTGAAGCCTTCTAGAGATCCATTCCTTCAAATGGTGCAAACTGAACATCTGTATTTTTCACTTTGCACATTTTTGCTCACTGATCCTGCAGTCCTGGTCCTGACAAGACGTCTAAATCACTCCCCAGAGCTTTGCATGAGGCCACACTCAGACCCATATTGGAGCCATTTCCTGTCTCAGGAGTGGGCAAAGGGGTTGACCCTCGGTGCCCCCGCCCATATAAAAGCACAAGAACACACTCCCACACACATGCACACATGCTCTTTAAAGACAACTCCCCCACTGAGAGAACTCTGGGAGTCACTTTCCGTCTCAGTGCAGTAAGTGAATTACAGAATCTTTCAATTGGCCGCTACAGAACACCTCACTAGAGACTAATGGCAGAGAAAACATAATTGCATTTAACAGCTTGGGGTGCTCCAAACCCCGTGTGGATACTATAGGTCTGAGAAAAAGCAGAATCCTAATTTTGGGGTTGCATGAAGACAGCGTGAAA